>VOQJ01031751.1:11114-39123 GCA_015052665.1 Apistogramma diplotaenia
AGACACATGCAAACACAAGTACAATAGGTCTATAATAATATGAAGCTAACGTCGCTTTACTGAATAATATTTACTGACAATTTTGATATACTAGTACATGTTATTACTACATGCCCATGTCCTGCTTTAATATAGAAATGTCATTTTACTTCATTGTTTGATGGGCAATGTGATGGTGCCATTATATAATATATATATAAACTCACCAGACACTTTGTTAGGTACACCCTGCTTGTACTGGGTTGGACACCCAGTTTGCCTTCAGAACTGCTTTAATTCTTCATGGCACAGATTCAACAAAGCAGTGGAAACGTTCCTCAGAGATTTTGGTCCATGTGGATGTGAGAGCCTCACGCAGCTGCTGCAGATTCGTTGGCTGCACATAGATTATGTGAATCTCCCATTCCAGCACATCCCAAAGGTGCTCTACAGGATTTGAGTGCAGTGAACTCACTGCTATGTTTAAGAAACTAGAGCTGATTTGAGCTTCGCGACAGGGCGCATTGTCCTGCTGAAAGCAGCCTTCTGAAGATGGTTACACTGTGGTCATAAAGGGATGGACATGGTCAGCGGCAATACTCAGGTAGGATGTGGCATTTAAATTATGCACACAGTAGTAAGCAAAGAAAATACCATCACACTATCACAACCAACCCGAGCCGTTAGTGCAAGGCTGGATGGATTCATGCTTTCATGTTATTTATGCCAAATTCTGACCCTACTATCTAAATGTCACAGCAGAAACTGAGACTTCCAGTCTTCTGGTGTCTAGTTTTGCAGATCGTAGCCTCAGTTTCCCATTCTTAGCTGACAGGAATGGCACTCGATCTTCTGCTGCTGTGGCCCAATCTGCTTCAAGGTTGGAGGTGTTGTCTGTTGTAGTTTTCGCCTGTTATTAGGTGGTTGCTAGGCAATATGATTTGGTGTATTATGATAAAATACATTTTACATCAGTCACTCATTATTTATCAAAAGACAACTGTTTGCAGTTTGTTCTTTCTTTAATATATTTCTATGGAGCCAGAGGGCACTGGCTTTGAACCTGTGTGGCGTGCTTCTCCCTCCATTGAAAGTCATGCTATGCTAAGGCTGCCCACGTTGGCCCAGGGCAGATCTTTAATCTCAAGAATTTCACATGTTGGTAATAAGAAACACATGTAGTCATTCATACTATTTAAGTGGCCATTCTTCCAAGTTCCAGATGTGAAATAATTGCTTTGAATTTACTGTGTTCAGGTTTTGGGTCAGACTGTGGAAAGACTTTGGATGCTACTAATTATATTACTCATAACTTTAAAGAGCACATCGGTGGCTGCTTTCAGGACACGACTGCTTTAAATGACCTGTTTTCAGGTTTACTGCGAATGACTAACAGACCTAATGAAACCAGGTTTGTCTATGTGGACCGACTGAAGGCTGCAGTGGGCTTCTGCCTACATGACATCAACAGTTCAATCATCAGTACCAAAGTTTTTGTAGACCTTTTGAATTGACTTGAAACAAGGCAACCAATCAAGGCCTGGTTCTGCTGGAGGTTTCTTCCTGTTAAAAGGGAGTTTTTCCTTTCCACTGTCGCCAAGTGTTTGCTCATAGGGGGTCGTTTTGATTGTTGGGTTTACTCTGTAGGGTCTTTACCTTAAAATAAAAAACGCCTTGAGGTGACTATTTGTTGTGATTTCGCACTGTATAAATAAAATTGAATTGATTTGAATCACAGCAGAGCAGTGTCCATCTGCCTGATTCGATCAAACCCTGAAGCCCTGCTCTATAGAAGTGCCAGTGTTTAGCTATTAGCTTTAGATATCCTAGATATCGAATATGTCTTCAGATTGTTGTTCAGTAGCTTTAACACGCTGAGAGGCATTCACGTACTCACCAGAGTTGATGAGGGAAGCAGCATTGTTGAAAGTTTTGTCAGAACAAGCAGAGGAACAAATCTGTGCTTTAAAGTCCCGTATGAGTACAAAGGAACTTGTGTATTTGATGGTAGGTTAATGCATCTCCTGTTGGTAATCGCCTGGAAGTTTGAATAAGTTTTAATTGGAGCCCGCCCACTTCATGTCACTTATGGTAATTTCACCCACTGACATTACACCATCAGTGGTTGTCACATCATTGCTCAACCATTCGCAAACACCTCTGTGTCTTTTCCCCAGTTTGTAGGCTAAGCTAGTTACGTGCAGACTTTGGCCTCACAGATGTGACAGAAGTACTGATCTCCTCACACCCACCAAAAAGCACATAACCATATTTTCTGTCCCGTCAAACGTTCTCTGGTATGGAAAAGCACCGAGCAGATATCTCTTCTCAGAGGCCCCTCCCCCCTGTCTGCTGCATTGACATTCATGCACAATCCGCCAGGTCTGTCTCACCTCTCCTGAAGTTATTTTACTCACTGTGCGTGCGTGAGTGTGTGCTGTGAAATATAGCGCAATTGAGCTTCACCTGGCCAAGTGAGAATGGCTTTTGTATGTCACATCTATAATGACTGATGGGACGGCTGGCTGTGAACAGAGCCGCCTCTCAGGGAGTGTAGCTCTGCTGCTCTTTGGCTTTCAGCTACAGTTTAAAACTTTCCATGTTCCATTCAGGTTTTGACGGAGAAGTCAGGTACACTCTGTAGTCAGCATAAAACACTGGGAGAGGATATGTACCAGATATGTTTCCTCTTTTGTAAGCCAAGTAATTATAACCATTGCAACAATGAATGAGGCAACTGTAAACTGATAGTTTGGTTAATCATAGTAATAAGTCCACATGTTGCAGATGGTCTTTTAAGCCTTGCCAAAGTTTAATTTTCTTGTGTAAACAACAGTGTAAGCTTTACACTGTTTCCCTTTTTTCAGTGGACCAGGTGCTTTAAGATGGCAGTCTGTTGCAACATGATCTCGTTTTTGGACTGAATCCACAGTACAGCCAGCTCAGTGTTTCTGTCCGCCTATTCTCAACATCTCTGATGGACCCGAGCTGTCAGGGTGGATACTTTTCTGCACATTGTTTGGAGTGTAAAATAACCAAAAACCAAGCTTTGCGTCAAGCACCTGGTTCATTTTCATGTGTTTAATCTTCGCGTTTTTTGCGCTTTGTGATTATGACAGCAATCTGAGAAGTGTCAAAAGAATCGCATATCGCCCTTCACAGGGCGGGACATGCACGCCTTTCCCTTGATGCACTTTTCCTGCTTAAACCTCCTCATTTTCAGCAGCCCTCTTCATCATACATATAAAACCACTTCAGGCACTGCAACCTCTTATGAAACCTTACAATCTCTGTGCCGTTTGAAACTCTCCAGCCTCTTAACCCTCTGCCACCTCCTCCTTCTTCTTCCTCTTCATCTTCTAAATCCTACACAGCCTCAGAAATCTGCAGCCCCTGCCTGATGTGGAAAATCCAAACTGCCAAAATCAATAATGATAATAATTTAAAAAAAAAAAACTTTGTAAAGAGCAAACTTTAAACACAGAGAAAATCCATAATTTACCAAATGTGACATGGATATTTTTTTATTTAGTTTTCAAATTTTCAATTAATTCATGCAGACCTATTTGAAATATTTTGCTACATTTAATACTTGTTTTATTTACATTTAATTGATTGCTATTGAACCACTACATATTTTTAAAACTTGGCAGTTTTTGTCCTCCATAGCATGAAACTTCATTTCCCTCTTCTAGCTGTGGGGTCCACAGCAGGGTCATTCTCTATGAGCGGGGCAAATTAAATACTCTTCATGCGTTGCTCTAACCCCTGAGAACACCTCTCATCATCTCACAAATCACCTCACTTGATGTGTTAATTATTTTCTTATGTACTAAATCAAGTTGCTGACTAATATGGGATTCCTAAAATTCCCTGGACTCGTGGCTGGGTCAGAGAGTGAGAGGAGGAAGAACACGACGAGTGCGGGGTGCTTGTTTAGAAGCCGGATAATCGTTGTAATGCAAATGGTTAAACTACACCGCCGATGCTGGTTCGTTGGCCACGATGGAAATAAATGACCATAATTACATTCAACTGCAAACATCTGTGTGCAGGAGCTGTGAGAGAGCGAGGAAGAGAAAGCACAACTCCATTAGCGTAATGCACAGTGAAATTTCACTCACGGTGCAGAAAGTCGTTAAGTGCTCTCCATCTGTCTTTCTGAGTCGAGGAAATTTTCAGCACATTTATTATTTAAAATATCCTGGGCATACCATTATCAAACTCAACTTGTGAGAGCACCTTTTTGACTTTTACTCAGTCATGGCTCATTGAATTAGCGAGGACTAAATGGGCAGTTAAGGCATGTAGAATTCAAGGGACTGACATCTGAGCGCTCCAGTGCTGTGTAGTTCAGTCTGATCTGTTTCTGCTGTGGTCCCTGTCTCTTCGGCTGCTCGTACCCCATTCACTTTTTAAGTTAGACTACCAAATGCAGACTTTTGTCCTTTTCATAGATGCCTCTGCTTGAATCAGTTCACCTCTCAGGTAAAGCACATAATTGAGGCAAACAACCTGATGTTTTACACATGTTGCAGCTGAAAGACAGCAGACTATGTTTTCTTTCTAAAATTCTGGCCATTGCTGCAGTGCATCTGCCCAAACAGCCCATGTGAGTCTACTGTCTTTCAGCTGCTGCCAGACACTTTCCTGCCAAATAATCCAATGTTGCTATGCAGCATGCAAAAGGAGTTTATCCACCTTCCGGTTGCATCCCTCAACTTATTAACATTCAGCAGGGGGGCTTAAGGGTCTGTGTGATGGATGGATGTCGTTGAAGGGTCTGACAACTGATTAATGCCTTAATTATCTCCAGCGAGGACCTGCCACTCCTCCCAGAGCTGACAGAGTGAGCTGTGTGTGGCCTGACGAGTAACTCCATGTTCAGGGCTCGCCCACTGCTATCTGCTCTGCCAGGGTCACATTCATTTTCCTCCCCCAAAAATCTGCACGTTTTGCACTAAAAAGGTGTATAACGTTGATGAAACAGTGCAGCAGGGCGTATTGGGATCTTTGCCACTGCAGTGACTAAGAAAGACAACTTTTCAATTGAGCCTCCACATGTTTGGATCCGGCCCTACTTTGCGTTCTGCATACAGAAGTGAGGTCTATTTTTTGCATGTAAAATGTTACAGCAGACTTGCAAAGCTTTACTAACCAGTCCACCTATTATAGCAATTAACTATTAACCCCTTATTAGCTAGGTTGCAGTGAGAGAAGAGGAAAAGGACAAAGTACAGGAGAGGAGGACACAAAGTTAGGTATTGGGCTGTTGCCTCACAAGAAGGTCCTGGGTTCAAATCCACTATCTGGTCCGGGCCTTTCTGTGCACGTTCTCTACTGGTACTCCGGCTTTCTCCCACAGTCCAACGGCGTGCAGTTAGTGGGGTGTGATTAACTGATGATTCTAAATTCCCCGTGGATGTGAATGTGAGTGCAAACGGTTGTCTGTCTCTCTGTGACAGACTGACGACCTCTCACCCTACGGAAGCTGGGATAGGCTCCACCCCCTCGACCCCAAATTGGATAAGCATTAGAAAATAGATGGATGGATATTTGAAGGTTTTGCACTAAGCTGCACCCATCACCTGTTTCCTACAAAGATATTTAAAGTAAAAGCTTTCACCAGCCAAAATGCAGAACTTTCTGTTAATCACCCATTTACCCATTACACCAAAGAACAGTGTACTTTTTACCATTTAACCTGATCTGACTTGTTGACCCACAATTCAATACCAAGTGTGAGGGATGTCATATTTTTCTGTTGTTGTGCTTGAGGCATTGGTCTGTTTGGGGTCTGCGGTAAATGAGACTCTGTGTATCTTTATTGCCAGCAAAAGGTGTAAATGGGCATTTCATGTTAAGACAGAAAGTTAAAGGCAAAGTCACTTAAGTAGCACTGAGCAGCTGAATGCCATTATGTGAACGCAAAAGATAACACATAGATATATTGAAAGGAGTCAAGTATAGACTTCTTCTCTATTTAAAATTGCTTAGAAATAATCATTTTCCAATGAGCTCATCTCCAGATGGTGTGGAGACTATGCTTCTTCTTTATATTTTTCAGAGAAGATTGTGTAGTATATCATCAAAAACAAATCAGAAGCCCTTTGTATGCAGGATGACAGGTGCTTATATAGTATATGTCTTATGTGTGTCTCTTTTCTTGCAGGTGTGTGACTGGTGCAAACATATTCGCCATACTAAGGAGTACCTGGACTTTGGTGCTGGTGAGCGGAGGCTGCAGTTCTGCAGTGCCAAATGCCTGAACCAATATAAGATGGACATTTTCTATAAAGAGACACAGGCTGCCCTACCTGGAGCGCTGTGCAACCCAGGACATGGAGCTGCTGGGGAGGGTAAGCCAGAGTGCGGTACAGGAGTGCAGCTGCTCACTCCTGAATCCTGGGGATCACCGCTAACGGACCTCCGACGTAAAGTTCCCTCACCTGGGGGGCCTTCCACCACCTCAGCTTTGGCCCCTTCCACTTCTTCTGCTGCCTCACCCTCAGATACTAATGCTGTCTGCTCCCCGTCCTCCTCTTCAGCCAAAATCCCCACACCCAGACCCCATGAGAGCCCCTCACTTCCCCCGCCACCTGTTCCCTCTCTTCACCCACCAGTGGGGGGCAGCCCTCCCATGGTGATGACTCCCCGGGGACCCATGCCCCTACCTCTGTTCATGGAGCATCAAATGATGCAGCAGATCCGCCCACCATTTCTTCGTCCTTCTGCCCATCCAGCAGGACCCAACAGCCCACTGTCAAACCCAATCATCCCTGGTATCGGTCCACCACCACCTCCTAGGTCCCTTGGTCCAGCATCAAGCCCCATGCACAGGCCTCTGCTGTCACCACATGTCCACCCTTCAAATCCTAACCCTGGCATGATGCCCCCACACCCTGGTATCCCCATGCCAGGTCTACCACCGTTCCCCCCAGTGAATATGATGCCCAATGGACCCATCCCTCTGCCTCCCATGATGAACTTTAGCATGCCATCCTTGGCCCCATTGGTACCCCCTCCAACTCTCTTGGTCCCTTACCCTGTCATTGTACCCCTTCCGGTCCCAATTCCTATTCCAATTCCCATCCCGTTCAACCCCAAATCCTCCAGGGACCAACCTGAGGGTAGGGGTTCTGTCCATAGTGCTCCAGAGTCCTCAGAAGCTTCAGCTTCTGGGCCCCACTCTCCAGGTTCCTCTGGAACTGACAGAGGGGGGCAGAAGATAGAGCCAACTGATAGAGGGCGTGTCTCTCCTGTATGCTCAGAGAGAGGGATGACAGTGGAATTGACTGTAAAGGCAGAGGACAACTCAGGCAGTCTTTGTCTCAGCGGTGGCCCTGGACTGATGGATGGTGTTATTGACCTGACAGTGGGCCAGAGATCATGCCAGCAGCAGGTAATTCACAGGATGCTGCCTGGCGTCCAGGTCAAAGTAGAGCCAGAGGCTGATTCAAGATCCCCTTCGGCTGCTGTGCTGGGGAGGGAAGGGAAGAACAATCACGATGAAGGGGAAGGGGCTGTGCTCTCAAAAGAACTCCTCAGTGCTGCGGAGCCAGAAGGGGCCACACATCCTAAAACACTGGAATCATCAGCCCCACCTTCCAGTGCTCCCAGCAAAGCGTCAGTGAGCCAGAAGAGTCCCCATTACTCTAATCGTGCAACACCACCCTCACCCAATACAGTACGAACCCAGCCCCCATCCTTACCCCAGCACCAGACTAGCCCTGCTGCCCCATGTAATGTGATAGTCAATGGTACGGGATGGCATCCACTTCTCACGCCTGCATTTGAGTCTGACCGAAGGGGAGATCCAGGAGAAGAGGAGTCAGAGAAGCACCCGGCCAATGGTGAGCTGGAGCATGAGGCACTGAAAGAGAACAATTGTTCAGTGGGTGAGTGGGATCCAGGGAAGCGAGTCTTGGCACAAGATGAGATGGGTAACACAGTGGAGGGTAAGCCGGATCCTGACTCCAACTTGGAGGAGGGTGAGCATGCCTACGCCCTACCACTGCTCTCAACTGGAGGCTGTGTCGTCATCCAGCCCGTGCCAAAGCCCAGCGCCGACAAGACAGCCATCCTCTCCTGTTCCATCAGCGCACCGCTATCAGCCGCCGGGAGTCCCGAGCTCGAGCCGCCGCTGAAGAGGAGGTGTCTGCGAATTCGCAATCAAAACAAATGAGGTGAGTGTTTTCCCGCAAACAACTTCAAATAAAAATCCACACAGATTTATTCAGTGACATTTCATAATTCACAGTTGGGGATTTATCAAATTAAAACTCAGTTTTAAAAGTGTCTTACACCCCAGGAGATGCGTCTTTGAACTATTCAAAATGATTCTCTTCACTTCTAAAATGTTCTTTAACAAGCTGTTTCATATTTATAATCTTCAAATCTAGAAATTCCCAACAACCGGGTTATTTTATATTTTGAAAAGGCATAATGGGGTTGATCACTTAATCAGAATTTCAACAATGTCATGCTTGATTCAAGGGCAGACTCGGTGTGCCCTTGTGCAGTCACAGTGGAAGAGGTCAAACAAGCATCAGTTGAATTATTACTTCCAAAATAATGCCAGAGTGCATGTTCCCTGGCATTACGTCCGCTGTGACAGACGGAGTGCAGGTGATGCATGAGAATGTCACCTGGAGGGGCACTCATAGGGGCCGGCTCTGAAAAGACTCTAAAAGGGTTAGTGATGCAGGAGGGAACCTGACACAAAGCCCATTTGTGAAAAGATGAAATGAACCAGCACACCTACAAAGGTGGTGTTAATACACGCAGGCTGTGCACATCCTCCTGATATGCAGCCAAACCGTACTGAAATAAAACCTTAAAACTCATTAACATCAGATAAAGAAATAGATTAATACGAGATGTGTTGAGCATTTTAGATCATGTGATCAGCCAACACGCTCATTTACCAAACATTTCCACATGAGCTTGCACCTTCCTGTCATTCTAAAGAGGAGTGCTTTTCTTCGCTTTACTGTGACTGGCAGTATGTGAGCTCCAGAGTGTGAATGGGAAGTCTTTCATGCTATTAATGCTAAATTTAATGATGCAATCCTCGGGTTATTAATTAAATGAAATTGTATTCAAGAGCAATTCAGGTTGTGGTAACATGAGCCGAGCGCTCTGAATAAGATTAATTGGTAACGACAAAAGATGGAAATCAAGTCCCGCGCGCAGTCAGCGCCGCTAAACGCCAACCAGCAGCAGAAATAAACAGAAGTGATGCACTGCAATCTGCAGATACTGATTATAGTACAGTATTTGCTACGTGTGTATGGAGGACCAAAGGTGCCTACACACACACACACACACACACACACACACACACAGATATATAGATAAAATGCAGTAATGTAATTCATCAAATGATTTTAAGATTTTTGCAGCTTAAGAAATGATAATAAAAAATTTTTTATTTTACTATGTATTTAATTTCCTTTGTATATTATTGTTTATTTGTTTCACTTATTTATTTTTACAATACAATGATTTTTATTGGTTCATTATCTCACTCAGTTTTCCATTAAATGTATTAATTTATTCATAATTCTGGCAAAGGAAAACAAATATAGAAGCTCATTAAATTAAAATATTAATTCATCTAACATTTCTTAAATTAATAACTACAATAATTTTTATTATTTTAGTGCAATTAATTGCATGTTCTTTTTAATGAAGTCATATTTATTTTTTATTTATTTATCTAGGTGGTTCTGGTCCTCCTTAGAATGCAAAACATTGAATAGTATATCCACCTTTCACACTTGCCTGCAATATCACAAAATATTCATTATGAAATATCTAAAACATTATGTAAAATTTATTCCAATAGAGAAGCAGATGCTGAATATTTTATTCTTTATTTGCCCAAAAGTGTCCTCAAGCTGATTCTGATTGCAGGGAGAATAAACCACAAATTAGGAAGTGCTGCTAAAAATCTGCATGTTCCTTAATTTGGCCCTCAGAGGTTTTAACACCAAAACCGTCTTTGCTCTGAACATCCTCCACTCTCCCACTTACCTTAAAATTAAAATACCTTGAATTCATGCATCAACTTCACCCCAAAACAGATCTGACTTCGTCTAATTCTCCTCCCACTCTGCTTCACAGATGGATGCTCTGAGGACCGCAGTGCCATCAACGACACTCACTTGTCCACCCCCCACCTCCAAATCACACCACGTGACACACACACACACACACACACTGTCCTCATCCTCACCCATCGTCCAGTCTACCAGCACCACAAATCGCCTTTGACGACCGATGAGTCCAAACAAACATGATGATGTGCGTCGTAGCCGAGAGGACTACTTTTGTCTGCGTGACGGGCACTCTGACGGCCAGCAGGACCGTTTGATCTTTGATCTGAAGACAGTAAATTCCTGAAACAGGAGGACTTTACCCCGCTGCTCCTCTCCTCATTTAGAGACTCTCAGCCCACACTGCCCCTTTAGACTTCAATCCACCCTCCCCTATTGAACAAGTACTCTCTGTATTGTCTTTTACTGTGGAATGCACCATAGTGTCCAATATTCAAACCTGCTGCTCGGAAATTACTGGAGCCCCTAAAATTGAAATGCTTCAGTCCAACCTTGTGCCACACCACAGTTATAAAATCTCTGCTCCAGCAAGTCTTATTTTTTTTCTCTTGTCACTGAGGTATTACAAAAAAAATTTGTCTTGGCCTTTGCTTGTTTACCAGACGTGTATACACATAGATGCCACATTGGTTGCTTCAGGTCACAGAGAGATGCATCAGTGCAGCCGCCATGTTGCTGAGGAGGAGCTGGACGTTTGAATGCATGTATGTCCATGCAAACTATTTTATTTGTCATTTAGGTTGATAGTAACCATGATAGTTCTGAAATATCAGATATTGAGATTACCAATTTGCAGCTGCGTTTCTGTGACGTTCTAAAGCATGACTGTAAAATGTAAAAACTGATGGGATTACATCATTTCAAAGAGTTTGCTGTCGCCTGTCTTAGACTTGAAATGCGAGCTGCAGACGAGTCATTTGGCTCAAGCGCTGCTGTTCGTGAATGTCTTTTATCTTTTGGAAATGCGCACACACAAAAAAGTCATTCTGAACAAGGCTTTACAGCTCTGAATGCTTCTGTAGTGACAATTCAGGCACATTGTAAGCTTTAAAGAAAGTTGCACAAAGCAGCACAAAAGTTCTCACATTACACAGGACTGGGTAAAAACTCATAGTGAGCTCCTCTGAGCAAGACGGTGGCGGCAGAGATGCATCTCACAAGCCCAGATTTGGTATCTAGATGTTAATACACGTGCGTGTTCACAACCAGCAAAAATGTACTCGCCACTCGCCAAAACAGGCATGTATGCAGCTCGTGCAATCTAAAGACATCTGGAAATCTTCCTTTGGACATAAAATCACCTTCATATGTGTTGAGAATTATTCCGGAGATAACCTTCACCAGCAAGTAAGTGTGTGGGTGGAATCGTGCAATCTCTGCCATTTTCCGTTGGCATCTGTCTGTTTGCTCTCCACTGAATGCAGTTCTAGTGCTACACAAGAATAAGACAGAGCTGTCACGATTAGCATTCCTATTATTGACATCTCTACCCCCTGGAATGCTGCCTGTGTGCTTTAACATTAATCCGTGCTAGTAACAGTAATACCAGAGAGCGTTTCAAGGCTTACTTGCACCACCGAAAGAACTGAGATGGCATGGCAATGTGGAAACATCCACCAGTGAGTACTCGCTACCGCAG
This sequence comes from Apistogramma diplotaenia, assembly GCA_015052665.1. NCBI lineage: Eukaryota > Metazoa > Chordata > Actinopteri > Cichliformes > Cichlidae > Apistogramma > Apistogramma diplotaenia. The sequence continues at coordinate 22,854 of VOQJ01031751.1, forward strand.
GCTAGTACTTAATCTTTTCTATAATACATTACCAGTGATGTTCCTGTCATCGGTTACTTTGAGACTGACTGCACAGAATTTCGAGGAGGGGGGGGGGCAGAGGGAAGCCAGCTCTTTCATAAATTATTCTTGTGGGACTGAGGGGAAAACTGCTGAAGTAACACAACAGAAATGTTTCAACAGTAAACACAGAGGACAAATTTTTATGGCAATATTTTGTCCACTAACCCTGCCAAGTTAGTTCTTTTTTTTTGGCCAACTCTTTATTGTTTTAAGGAAGTGTTGTGAGCATCCGGCTCCGTCCTACTGGGCAGCTTAAGCAAATGCAACACAACTGTCACCCATCCAGTTTGATCTGATCCAGTTACACAGCGGCTGTGAGCTGGGACGCCATCAGACAAAGACAGCATTTAGTTTACACTCCTATGGAGGAGGTGCACTGTACCATTGTGAGACAAGGTATTATCATATGCCAAAGGCCTCTGGTGTGTTGAAACAAAACATGTCGCCTAGTTTTTAGTTGAAATGGGATTTTAAACTCAAGATTTGACTGGATAATTTATAGTTGCCAAAAGAACAAGCACTTATTTTTTTTAAAAAAAGAAAAAGAAGATCAGTGAAGAGGATGTCAGAAGCATTATTACTATTATACTCTTTTTGCTTTAGACCTGTGACATGTCACAGTGAGCGTGAGATACAGTCGGCTTAAAAAGACATGATCTTTAATTATTGTTTGTCCTGCAGTCTGTTTTATTTATTTTTTTCTTAATATCAAAGTAAGACACTGTTCTTCACTGTGTAAAGACGAGGCCCGGCGCTTCCTCGTCCACTTATTCACAATCATACATGCTCATGTGGCACAATGCACATAGTAAACTTAACTTTGTGTTTGTGTGTGTGAGGCAGGTGCAAGCAGAGAGCCCGGCTGAGATTACAGAGTGTTGACTCAGAATAAGCAGTGTGCAACTCTATCTGTCGCCTCTTAGTCAGGCATTTAGACTTAGCTCGCCTCTTGCCAAGGCCCAGCTTTGGTGTCACTTTAAGCTTTTCCTCATCTCTGCTTTATTTCTCTGCAAGCAAAGGCAGTCAAAATGCTTATTTTCAGCTCGTGCCTGCGTTTCTGCTGTATTGCACTTAAAGAGATAGTTCATCGCAAACTAACATATGCATGTAGTGCCGTCGTTTTAGTGTGAGTTGCCTCAGTTTTGAAGGTATTCGGTGTGGAGAAAGTGCAGTTCCTGGAGTGGCCACTTGGGTCTTTTCCCAAATAGACTCCCTAACAAAAGAGCACGTTTACAGCCTGTGCAGAAGGACAGTTTTGGTCTTCATGGATAGTTTCTGCTTTCATAACAACTTGGATTTTGCTGAGATTTAAAGTTTGGGGCGTTGGTGGCTTTTACAGCATTTTTTAATGACATTTAAAATTTCTCACAACATGCTGTGTATTGGGCCACTCAAGAGGTTTGCGCTTCAGTTTTGGTGAGTGAGATTATTGTGTTTTATTGGTCTGTTACAGTACTTACCACTCATTAGCAGGTGTGTCTCTGTGTTATTAAAACGCTTATCACGCTTTCATCCAGTTATTTATGGCTCCAGCATGGAAACCAACATTGCCAAAATGGCCCAAATAGCCGCAGCGCTAACGTTGAGTCTTAGACTTAGTCTGTAAATATACAGTGTTAAAGATTTAGTCTGTGAATGATACTTGCCCGAGAAACTCAGCATCATTTTCCTGCGACAAGAGCCTCATGCTTGTGACAACCTGTGGGCTGTAATGCTTCTTTCAGTTGGCGGATGTAGACATTAAGAAAATAGTGCATTAAAGCATTTTTTTTCTCTTTATTTATTTCTTTTTGCTTAAGTGGGCCGTGATTTCTCAAAAGAGCGCGTGCTGCTGAGTTTCGTAAACCCTAACCTTAATCGTTTGAGTACAACTAATTAACAGCCATTTAGTTCCATTATAGTGAAGAGGAGGCAAACATCTTTACAGCCAGTAAACTAGATGGGACAGGAGAGAAAGCACTACAGACCACAGGGAAAATATGCAAATGACTTTAGGGTGAATTATTCCTTTAAGTAGAGCTATTCCTTTCTGAAATGCGTTCAAAAACTACAGTTTACATCAGAAGAGTATAAATTATTCCTGTGATTTAATTTCTTCCCCGAAGAACAACTGTGTTTGCTTTATTGACCTTTTCCTGACCTTTCTGGTGGCACAATCAGGCGAAATTTACAAATTTATTCCTAGTATGGCAGGTCTCAGCTATCTTAACCAGTAGTTTCATACTGATTACAAAGGTTGAGAGGGCTTGATTTAATGAGGACCTTACTGCAATCTATTGTTGTGTCTGTTTTTCTCCTGCTTGACACTCTTACATAGAGATGCATACTGACATACAGAGACTACAGCAACATGCCCAATCGTTTCTGTTCCTAATCTGCACCATGTTGTGTTGGCGTCACAAGCGGCATGCTATCTGTGCCTGAGACAGATACCGAACATACGAAAGCCTGGCGCTCAGGGGGGAAAATCCTGCACCACTGAGTCAGTCTTTGTAATGGCAACCAGACTTGTGACAAGTATCCAGCATTCCTTTTTTTGATGATGGACTACAGGCCCCGGTCAGCAGCCTTAATTATGCAATGACAACCAACTCCAAACCTGCTAGAAACAAGTGGTCCACGGGCGAAATAAAACATGATTCGACTTCATGTTACTTTTCAAAAACAACGGAGAAGTTGCCTTAACTCTTGCTTGTATAATCTCTCCAGTTAAGACAATGATGCTCGCTTGTAAAGAGGACTCTCCCTTCTTTGTACAAAATGAAATATACCAGAAACAACAACTTTGTTATCTTGCTAGTGTCAATGTATAGATGATCAGCTTTTTCTGTAACTTGTATGGACCGTCACATTTTTGCTAAGAAGAGACCCTCACCCTCCCCTTCCAGACTTCCTTCTTCCTAATCATCCAATCTGTTTTAACTCGTGGTGGACTGTCAATCTTTTTTGTGTACATTTTATAGTATTATTTATTGTTGACAAGTTTTGCATTTGCAAATAAAAAAGCAAAGGTGGTTTGACCTGAGCATTCGATTCCAATGTAAATGCTTGGTGAACAGTGACATGCTTTTTTTAAATAATTGAAATGGAGAAAAGCGTAATATGAGGAGGCCTTTTTATTATGTTGTAACATGTACATAACATGTGGCCAAAATTGCTTTGGAAAATGGTCATTTTTTTGTGTTGTAACAGTATTTGTTTTATTCAGTGAATTGCCCATGAAGACGAATAAATAAGAACGCACACACAACTCTGTTTCACGTGGGTCATATTTGTTCTTATACGCATACAATGAACACAGCTGTGGAACTATACCAATAAATATTTAAATACATTTTTTAGTAGGTTTTAGAATAAAGAAAAGGAAGATGCAAGGGGACATTAATATAGAAATTAACAATTACTATGTATTTTTTAATCAAAGAAATTAAGGAAGTTAAGGAAGCTACACACATTTACAAATAAGTGAATAAACTTTGCTGGTGACTCTGGAGGCCATTTGAGAGCAGTGAGCTCATTGTAATGTTCAAGAATCTAATTTGAGATGATTTAAGTTTTGTGATGGATACACTGTGGTCATTAAAGGATGGACATGGTGAGCAACAATACTCAGGTAGGCTGTGGCATTCAAACAATGCTCAGGTGGTACTGAGGGACCCACCATAACTAATTTGGACCACTGATACGAGGCAGGATGGATCCATGCTTTTATTCCGACCCCACTATCTGAATGTTGCAACAAAAGGTTTTTCCAGTCTTCTGTTATCCAACTTTGGTGAGCCCATGTGAGCTGTAGCCTCAGCTTCCTGTTCTGGAATCTGTTGTGGTCCTCCACTGCTGTAGTTCATCAGCATCCAGATTTGACATGCTGTGGGTTCAAAAATGCTCTTCTGCATACCTTGGTTGTATCAAGTTACTGTTACTTTTGCCTTCGTATCAGCTTGAAGGAGGCTTGCCCTTCTCCTCTGACCTCTGGCATCAACAAAGGTCAGACATTTTGCTCTTGTTGACCATCCTCTGTAAATCCTGGAGATGGTTGTGAGGAAAAATCCAGGCAGATCAGCAGATTCTGAAATGCTCAGACGAGCCGAAGTGGCACAACAATCATGGCATGTTCAGAGTCACCTTTGGTCCTCCTCCTGATGCTCAGTTGGAACTTAATTAGTAGAATATCCACAAAACCTGTGAGTGTTGCAGCAAATATTCATATGCATTAAACTGGCTTAAATAGAAAAAAAATTAAAGTTTCATAATTTTCTGTGAAACTTTTTGTTTCATTAATAAACCTTTAAGATAAACTTTTTTTTGGGGGAGGGGGGCGAGTGTACAGCTCAAAGGAAATAAATCTTGTGTATTTCTTTAGTCTAATTATTCTTCCATATTTGCTTGCTTTCTATGACCTTTAATGATACATAATGAAAGTCTCATTTATTTCGTACCCTAACATTTACTATGAATAATTGTTATTGCTCTTTATGGGCAGCGTGTAGGTCTTTTTTTAAATTCCATTTTAGCTCTTCAAGAGCAGAAATGCCATAGGTCATAGCAGTCAGGTAGGATTATTCTTTTAAGTCTTGCTAAACTGTTCTGAATAATTAACGCAAAAGCAATAAAGAGTTTAACCACATCTTAGACCACTGAATCATTCATAACCAGCTAAGCTTTGGTTACAGCATTTAAATATTCATGAGCAGTATATGGTCAGTTTTAAAATAAGGAGACTGCAGCATGAGTTAGTTCAGTAATTAGAACTTAAAGTCCAATTATCTTACAGATGATGTTGTAGTAATAATAATAAAGATATCCATTTATAGAAGATGAAGCGCTGCTTCTTAAACAGTGCACATAAATCACCAGGACAGTGTGGTATTACTGAAATATGCGGATTTTTCTAAATACTCCAGCTGTTTTTGTCTGATTTCTTTATGTATTTCAAAGGGAACGTCTCTGACTTCCTGATGCTCCCTGCAGATGGGAAATGTGGAATCAGTGGTCTCTAGCGCCATCTTATGGTTTCTGTGAGCACTAGTTTAGGAGGTAAAATTTTTAAAAAAGGCTTGATTTTCTCATAGAGTTGATAAATACGTGCAATAAAAACAATTATAGTTTGTTGTGTGTGTTGTTTGTGTTGTTGTTTGCTTAGCTGATTCAGCTGTTGATGTTTTTCATCCACACACGGGACAAAATAACAAACACCTCACAAAGTAAATTATATCACACTTGTATCATATTAGAGTATTATATTAGAGTATTGGATAGCATTGTACCATCATATTTGTCCCTTATCTTATTCTCATCACCTTTGTAATAAGGGAAGAAAAAAAATCCATTGATGGAATAACCTGGTCAGGTAGTCAGCTGACCTCATTCTTTGAGCCCATAATGTTGCTGAACCTGGACCTGACCCACTGCAGCAGCCCCAGATCACAGCACTGCCCCCACAGGCTTGTACAGTAGGCACTAGGCATGATGGGAGCATCATGCCCATCACTCAGGGTCAATCTGGACTCATCAGACCACATGACCTTCTTCCATTGCTCCACAGTCTGATCTTTATGCTCCCCAGCAAACTGAAGCCTTTTTAAATTCTAGTTTGTATTGGAGTTTATTTCACATCTTCAATGTTTCCTGTCTCATCCTCCCGTCTTTTCCTCCCCTGTCAAGTTTATGTTAGTCACTTTTTTAAATTTTACTTCCTGTTTTAACCATGAACATAGGAAACATATGAAATGTTGTATTTTATTTGTAGTTTTACTTCACCCTCTTGCCTCATCGTCTTTGATTATTGCCATCTGCATGTCGTTACCCTCCTGTCCCCTGATGACCCTTTCACACGTCATTGCTGTCATTGCATCCCCTGCTATCAAGGTTTCTGCTGTAAAGAAGGCTATAACACAAAATGATTGAGCCCAGCTCCACGAAATGTAAAGCTCTTCACATTTAAACAGGATAATCTCCCATATTTATTAAGCTGATGCAGTTGCAGAGCAAAAAAGTAGTCCTAGGAGCCACAGATAACATCTGGCCACCCCAGATCATCCCACACAGCCAGTAACAAAGTTCATTTGGGAGCTATTTACATATGTATACATTCATGGAACAACTATGCATCTATAGAGTGAAATTAGTTTCAAAAGGTTTACAAATGCATTTGATACAGTGTATAATATGTGCACGTCAGGCATATTTACTGTGCACATTTAACAATCCTTAAGATTCACAGAGAAGCAGTAGGGTTTCCATATGGCACATATTAACCCAGTACTTTACTGTAAGTGATGAGACAGGCTTGCAAATACAATAACTGGATAATTTTGAGCCTGTATTATTGCTGTGTTATTTTAGACTGCATTTCCCAGACATCCCCTGTCAAACAGACAATCTATCTCTGGTGTGACGCTGGCGTGGGTGCTTTTTCCAGGAAACATTCCTTTTTCTGTAGGTGGCGCTTGTGTGTTTATCTGCTGCTATTAGTGTGGCATTTTCCAAGGAAATTGCGCACACACACCCACATGCACAGGTCTGAGCAGTGTGAAGGTACATCAGAGTTAAACTGTTTATTTCTTTAAATACAATAATGTGAAGTCTTACACTCATTATAATAACGGATCTCTGAAAGACTCTCTTAAGGTCCCACTGCGGCATTTTAGTCGGGTTGAGATCTGGACTTTGACTGGATCATTGCAGCACCTTGATTCTTTTCTTTCTCAGACATTCAGTTGGAGATTTGCACAGTTTTGGGTCAAGTTTTAGCTGTTGTATAGACTACTTCACATTTGACTGTAGAATACTTTGGTATACAGAGGAGTTCATGGTTGAATCAATGACGGCAAGGTGCCCAGGTCCTGTGGATGCAAAATGAGCCTAAATCATTACACTCCACTATGCTCACAGTATGAGGTTTAAGTGCTGATCTGCTGTGTTTGCCACTGTGCATTATGGTCAAACATCTTCACTTTGGTCTTGTCTGTCCAAAGGACATTGCTCCAGAAACCTTGCAGTTTATTCAGATGCAACTCTGCAAACAAGGCATTCTTGTTCAGTCTAATCATACTGTCATGAACTTTAAGATTTAACATACTAACATAACTGATGATTAATTTGATTGTCAGCATCATTTTTTAACAATGCAAAACCTTAGAATTTAAAAAAAGTATACTTTCTGGTGACCATACCTATGCATCACTACTAATCTCTGTGGTTATTCTGGCTTGTGTTCATTTTTAAGAGAAGAAATTTTGAATTTGAAGTATTTTATAAACTACAAAAAAAAGAGCTAATTTTTGATCGACTGAAAGGAGGAGTTAAAAATGTTGTTTATCATTTATATTGAGCGACAACCAGGTATGACTCAGAGAGGAGTTGGAGGACAGGAGCGATGGATTATGGGTAACCGAGTCCTCGGTGTGTTGCTGTCAGGGGGCGGAGAGAGGGCGTCCCTCCTCCGTGAGTGTGAGTTGGTGTGTAGATGTGAGTGTACGGTGAGGAATTCGGCTGCTGGATGACTTTTCTCTGCGAGTAAAACTTATTATTTTTTGTGACCGCGGCTTGAAGCGAGGACAACGCGAGGAGCACAAATGCGACAATGCGAGAAGAAATCCAGGAAGAGGCGAGCAAGTGCTTATTAAAAATTCAGCGCGGGAGAACAGACGTTATCGCCCTTTTGGATGACTTGTGGCAGCGCCGCGGATAAACTCCACTTCTGACGGGCTAAAGTGTTGTTGAATGGGGTGAAACGAAGCGGATTTTTAATTTTTTTTTTACCTCAAAGATAGCAAGCCCGGAAAGAAAAATCCAAGCGGTTAAAATCCAGGAGGAAAGGGGAGGAAAAAGGGGGCAAAGAAAACGCCCTGTTGCTGCTGCTTTTGCTGCCTGTTGCTGGTAAATTCAAACTTTATCGCCGAGTTTTTAGAAAAATGCATCTTTCACTTAACGGAAGGTGATAGTTCAAGTCGTCTTTATTAGCTCGGAGCCACGCTGGTTTGCTAACCGAAGGCCCCTCGCACTTGGCAAGTTTTGTTTTTGGGAAGCTTTGGGAATATTTTCTCCTCATTGTGCACACTACTCCTGTTGGAAGCGATTTGGGTGGGCTGGGAGCCCAAGGCTGCTCCGCCAGGCCTGCGGCCATTAGCCAGGAACAAAGAGGGTTCACATGTAAACTCAAACAGCTTGGAAAAGCCTCTTCTTTAATTTTCAAACTCAACTTTTTTCTTAACCACCACCGACGCCGGAGTCATGTCGCTGGGCGCCGAGAGGAGGATGGAAACCCGGCTGAAGAAGCTGGAGGACATGATCAGAGACCCCCGATCTGCCATAAACCTGGAAAGTTTACTGGTGAGTCAAGTGGGATCTACCTCGTAGATTATTAATGATGCCATGTTGTGTGCTCTCTGAATGGGTGCACACTCAGGTGAGCTGATTGCATTTGTACACCTTTTCGTGTTAAAGTGGTCCAGTTTATCCTTTAACTGTTATGGCCTCAGGCTTTTATTAAACCACTTAGTTTCCGTATAATTTAAGATCAACCTGGTGGACATACTGCAGACAGGCCTGATTAATAGTTAAGACTGAGTGCAGACAGTAGTTTGGGGCTCTTTGAGGCCTGTCTGCAGATTAGGATTAACTACTTCAGATTGCTCCCCTGTGTGTATTCGCGGGGACTAATATTTTCAGATAACATATGGGCCACAAGCCACTGTAGTCCTATCAGTCCCAGATTAAACCGCACAACTACTGCAGTCCTCCTACATTGGTATGTAAACGCAGTTTCTATGGAAGACCCAATCTGCCAAAAATACCATCAGCAAAATCAAAAAATACATTTATTGGTGTTATTTTTTTATTTATATTTAATTAAATTTCGTAATGAGAATAAAGCGTGGAAATAAAAGTTTATATCACATCAGTAACATGCACAGCTTAGTTATGACATACTTTTAAATAAATAAATATTTTCCCCCTTTTATTTCTGGATTTTGACACCATTGGTCCTCTGTATTTGTCCATCAGCTATGAAATTATTTTAGACTGGACTGTAGTTGTTTCTCTATTTGTTTTCCCCATTTATGCTAATGTAGTCTTGCCCCTGATAAGCACAGTAGTAGTATGGTGTATGTTTATGTGTTTCGTTTATTGTTGCGATTAAATTCTTACTGAAATTATTTTGATTTGAAGATTTCTGGTCAGCTGTTTTGTAGGGCAGGATTTGAATATGTTCTGGTGTTCACATGCAGCGATGCATTTGAACAGTGTGACGTGTAGACTGCGTCGTGTATTTGCTTCCCTCTGTCAGCTATCATCTCCATTTATTTGAATATTAAGCTCAACATTAACGTAGTCTGTGTTTATACGTACATGAACTCAAATAATGGGGGAATTGTCCGAGCCAGATGTATTCTTACTACTGGAAATAGACTATGTAGCATGTCCATGACCCTTGCTCGCTTGCTGTTCTCCCACTGGGATAATTGCACTTTTCTCGGACTTTGTCCACCAGGGAGCTGGCAGGGTAACCAGCATTTAATGCCAACTGGTTTGGATATTTGTGTTCTCACACACTTCTCCCTCAGGTGATATTTGCAAGTGTGAAAGCAGCTCTCTATTCAATTATAATAATGTGTCAGTCTACTTAATTAGTTTCTCATTTGTCTGATCCCCATTTTCCCTTTGCGAGCTGCTGCTGCTGCTGCTTCTTTTTCATCAAGCCAAGTTAGGTAACCTCTTGCTTATTTGCTTTACCTTCATTCATTTAATAAGTGCCAAAGTGACACCACAAGGAGAAAGTGGATAAATGCGATCACATATGTTGTTGTGGGCTTTCAGTGCCATCAGGGTGATCACAGCTGCTCAGTGGTGGTCATGTTGGTGCAAGTTTGTGCAGATTAAAGAAAAAAATGTAAATATCATAAACTTTAAATTTGACGCAGAGCTTATTTTCTGCCAAAACGCCTGTGGAAAAAATGCCATTGCCTTTTTGTCGAGGGAACTGGGATAACGCTCCAGTTTGGCTCTTTTATAAGCATTTACCTTTAAGCCATTGGTTCTCACGGTTTTCCCAGCATGCCTTACTTCGGAAGCCGGACAGTCATGCCACAGAGCAGCTGCTCTGCTCCCTAAAGAAAATCATACCAGTTACCTTAGTTTCACTTCGTAGTTCTCACCTGGCTGTTGATGTAACAACACAGGTTTTTATTCACATAACGCCTGGCAACCATTTCTGCTTTGCTCTCCTCAGCAGAGGGGAGTGAGATGTTGCATTCCCTGCATTTCTTTCCTCAGAGGTAAAGTGGTCAGATATTAAGAGATTGTGAATGATGTGTCACGTCCCTGTGTTTAGCCTTTGCAGGACTGAAACAGACCTGTTTACACAGCCGCTTGTGTGATGTAGAATTTAAAGAATTTTTTTTGAACAGCAGACCACGGACTTGCCTGATTGCAGACCTTTCATTAATCATCCACATCTGGTGATTTCTTTAGCAGTTCAGTGATGGTCAGGGAGTGGACAATGGCCCAGACGCACTAATGGATGTTGAGCCAAATAAAGATAACATTGTTTGCAGTTACTTCTATTGATGAAATCAAATACCTCCTTGTCCTTTGTTTTTGGAGAATGAAGTTGTGTTGCTTGGCCAAAGGACTGATATATTTCAGCTGAGACTGTTTAAATGTGTCTGTCTTTGGTGAGTTTTGCGATGCCCTAAAGTTGCGTAAGGCAGTGGAAAAATCCTTCCATTACACCAGTGTATGTCACGACTTTGGGCTTAAATGGGAAAGAAGGTCTTCTGACAGTTTAGATCAGCTCTGTTCTCCCAAAATAAATTCTGATCTTGGTTATTTTTCCTCAGAAATGAAAAAAATCTGGACCCTCGGAAAGCTGGAATCCCAAGCTTCAACTGCTTAACTGTAACTCTGAGCCAGCATTGTGCGATGTTGCGTTCTTTAGCTTTAAAGTTACAGGGGTGGTGTTTGAATTTCTGGGGCCCCTAACTGGATGTGACAGAGTGCAAACACACTGTCAGCTCTATCATAAAAAAGCATCACCTCACCCCTTTTAATGGGCCCCGTTTTGACTCAGGCCCCCAGTGCATCCCTTCCCCCAGGTCTCTCCCCTCACCCCCTGCACACTACTTGAGGCACTCCTGGTCCTTCTTCCCTTAAAAAAAAAAAAACAGCATAACTTGACCACCGGTGGTGTTTACTTCCTGCACATGAGCTGGGGAGAGAGAGGTGTTGAGTGTTTGAGACAAAAGTTGAGTGGGAAGCATGCGTAGGAGAGAACAGGCTGCGGTTTTCCATTTTTAGCAGCCTCGGTGCTGTCGCTGGGATCAAGAAGTTTTGCTGCTCAGGTTGGGATTTAGACACATGCATGCACACAGACGTTAAGGGCTCAGATATGTCCTTTTGTGTGTGGTGGTTTTTTTTGCAGGTGGAGGAAAACATGCATACTTAAAGTGCCTCGATAATTGCTCACAGGATCATATTTGGTAAATAATGAATCACGAATCCCTTGTTATTGTGGCATGGCAACAGTACCAGAGGGAGCTGCATTGTGTGTTTATTTATTGTTCTCACTAATAGCTTGGTGAAAGAAATTCAGTAATTAATTTCAGGTTTGTGCTTTTTTTAAAAAAAAATTTATTTTAAGTCAACATAAAGTTAATGCATTTAAGACTTTCCAGTGGGCAGGCTTCCCTGAGGATATGGAAAAATGACATGGAGGAATGTGCAGCATCTGTCAGGGAAACTCAGTCACCTTCCTTAGCTGATCCTCGGCATTGAACTCTTGTGACGTTAGGGAGCAAAGGTGCTGCTATCTGTAAATCCACCCACAGAACAACCAGCAAAAAAAACCCCACTTAAACGTTGCTTTAGTGCTGCCCTCCTCTATGGTTATATAAACTGTAGATCACTATATTGCCTCTATCAGCGCTCGATCAAGCATAACCTTAAGTCTCAGCAATCTTCCCCTTGTGCAAACTGTTGTGATTGTTATTTGGCAGCTCACCACTGCAGACTGAAATGCAGGACTTGGCAGCTCCAAGTACATGCAGTGATTGTTAAGGGGCAAGCACAAGATGGTGTATTTTCAGGATTTAGAAAAAGGGGAAAAGAATCTTATATATGGACAGGTTATTTGCAAGTCACTTAAGTTTCTGCTATCCTCGAGGAAATGACCTCATTGAGTAAATAGTTGGCAGCTATACATGGGGCTCAAAGTCCCACAGACTGGCTGCACTTTCCCCTTTTACTTTTTATCCTTTTCTCTTTTCCCTGGCCCTACTTTTCTCTCAGCTCAGCCCCTCCCCTCGGGCTTGTTAAACATACTGCAGGTATGATAACTGTGTTTTGCTGCTTCTGCAGATCTTGTGCGTGCATGCAACTCAATACGCAGCACTTATGTGTGAATAATATGGGAAACCTTCCAGATTATCTCTGGGGTGGGGTAATCCCTGTCCATTTCACTTATGTTCATTTGAAGTGGTTCTCTTTTTATTTAGCGTTAGTTGGCAAAGCCTTTTAATAGATATGCTGTCGGGTTTTGCATAGTGGTGGTTATTCACTCCCTTTTCTTCCTCTCCCTCATCAGATATTATTGTATTTTAGATTCATTACTCTCCTCATCAAGCATCTTCTGTCTCGCCTTTTCTTCAGCTTTTTTCTTCCTTTTCATACTTTTTAACTTATTGTCCCTCCACTCCATGCCTACATTAAACCTTCCTCCTCCTCTGTAGCTACTGCGATAACCCTTTCAAGTTCTGTCACCTTTTTTTAACCCATATTAGTCAACCTGAGTTTTGGCTTCTCCTCTGTGGTGTAGCCGAGTTGCTCTCAGGCGAACAGCAGCAGCAGACCCGGCTTCAGTGTGCTAGCTGGATAGAAACACTGCCTTATAAGGCACTGGGGATGGTGGCCCCAGCCAATTTTTTTTTCTTCAAAGCAAGCCAGTCTCTCTGCTCCACACCTCCTTCTGGTGAGTCGGTTGGGCCTCTCTGTGGTCTTTTTTTGGTTTTCTGCTCCACTCCAGTGAAGAAGGCCCCGACGTCTTCCGGGTGTGCAAACCCTCAGCGGTATCAAAGTGTCATCCTTCACTTCAGTTATGCAGCTCCTGGTCTCCTTTAGTGGTTAGAGCTAGGAAACTTGATAAGGGTTTTCCCTGTTTATTAAAGCCATACATGGTCCACCAGAGGCTTTTTGTTTAAATAAGACCTACAGGAAAAATGGTCAGTGTTGTAATCCTGATGATTTAAGCAAATTATTAATTGGTGTAACAAACATGCAGTTGCTAAACTTAAAAGCACATTACAGGGGATTTCTTTAAACTTAAAAAGTAACTCTGATAAAGAAGAAATATTAATGTAGTGGACGCGGTCTTCTCTTAGGGAGCTGAGTTCTGATTAGGTGGCGTTTTTAACCACAAAGCTTATCCTGCAAGGAGAAACGCTGGTCCCTGCTGGCCTGCTTCCACTGCGGGATGCCTGCGGGTGGAGGCTGTAGAGAGGTCCTCGTGCTTTGGGAGACCTGCACAGTAGCTGTGGTGTAAGCAGTACGGAGAAAACTGTAGAGAAAACAGGTTCATCTACATCTTGGCTTAAGCTGCCCTAAACAGTGAGCGACTGGGCCTTCGATGGAGGGCAAAAGTGCTGAAAAGCAAAGGGATGCCTTTTATTTATATAACACAGAAAGGCTAGAGTCATCGTTTTTTTCCCACGATCATTTTGTTTTTATAATCTGAATTTTGACCAGCCAAACAAAACTTATTCTCCATATGCATGAACACATTTAAAAGTTTTACTTTGCAAAGGGGATGTTTGACTGGTTGTAAATGCTACATATTTTATTTATTTATTACATGCAGAGGGCATTGATACCTCAGACAAGATAAGGGCAAACACCAAATCTGCCCCTCTTTTTGTACACGATAAAAGCTAAACAATTTACATGTTACATCTCTTTCATTTTTGTGATAAAACTATCATGTTGATTTTAAAAAATCAGCTATACATTAGTGGGCTGATGTCAATGTCTGCATATATGCTCTCCCGTTTTTGAGAAAATCTGTGGTTATGTGTCTGCTCTTAAGTTGAATAGATTAGAGTCAAACTCGGAAAGCCATTGCCTGTTTTTTTGTAACTACTTGCAGGCCTTTCATGTGAACATTTACTTAAGCAATGTTCTGTAACACAAAGTATAAATACTGATAAATCTTGAGCCTTTGTTTTACTTTAAAAGTAAAACGAGTCCCTCGGCCAACTGTAAAATATTTATTATGTGAACAAGAATCAGATTCCCCACACAAAAATACCCACACATTAATAAATAAACGCATACTTCAGCACCCTGATTTCAGGTTATATAATACCTCAGACAAAAGAGCAAGCTATGAGTCAGGAGCTGTCCAACAGGGATGTGCGAAGGAATTAAAAAAATGAGGAAGAGTTCTGTCACAAGAAAATACACAGCCTAAATTCCAGTCAGTGCTACCACAACACGTCTGCGAAATTCATTCCTGCTCTGAAAGGGGAAATTGCAGCTTAAATCAGCCTAGCATGCTTCCTTAGTATCATTCTGGCTTTGTGCTCTTCAGCTTTTTGTGAAGATTTAGGTAAATATGTTTCCATATAATTGGAGCAACCTGCCGGCTGGCCTGTTCATCCACACATGCTAGTTTGTTTACATCCGTGAGGGTGTGGATGGCTTTCCGTTTAGTGTGTTTCTACTTAAGTTAGTTGGATTCCATTTGGCATCAGAATATGCTAATATGACAGCAGGAATCGCCACTAGTTTTCTGAGCTGTGTTGTTCTGCATTTCCGCGTCTCATCTTCCACGTGATTTGGCTCCTCTTCACTGGACTTTGGTCCTCCAGAATTGGAAGGACTTTGACACTGTGACCACATTGAAAGTCAGCCTCACATATAACAAACAATATGCTGGTGATTAGGGCCAGCATGCAAGTATTCTCATATTTATAGGCTCCACATGTCCCTGAATTGCCACAACAAAGACTGTAAGGTTAACATGATCCTTGTAGCCATATTATTTAGAGGTATGCCAGGTTGAAAAATACCAGAATTCCCCTCAGTATGACACTTGGACTAGGCACAAAGGTGAAACACGAGGTCTTGATGTGTTTACCGTGTTCTCATGTATGCACACTGAGATTATACCCTAATCTTTTGGATGTTCTTGTCTAGACATAAAGACTGTGGTTGATATTTTAACTTAAGGAGGAATTTGGCTATAGTGCAGAACCCAGGTTTTGTGACATTCATGCATAGCTTTTAGCTGGTGCGGCTCTGCAGGAACAGTCAACTTTTGAAGAACTTTCACTTCCCACACTGATCAAAGCTTCAGGGTTATGACCTTTTTAGTTATGCAAAATGCACTGCAGTTAGCGGTGTATGGCTGCAACAATTGTTTTGTTGACTTTGTTGTCATGCTGTGCAACATCTCCATCCCCCTACCCCACCTGAGGTTGCATCGAGGAGTTTAGTACCTGAGTCTTGGTGTATTTTTAGTTTCAGCTAAGGCTGTGAGTGAGAAGAGCAGGGAAGAGAACAGGAGGCTCCCACGCATAACGCGCAACCCATCCATCTGGCCTCAGCCTTATCATTCCATCACAACCTGCTGGTGAAACACAGCCTCCTCCTACACACACACACACGCACATGCATACGCGCACACATGCATACGCGCAGGCTCAGGCACTCATATATACGCATTAGTGTTCATTTTCACGAGCAAACACATTATTCAGTTGATCTTAGCAACACACTGGCTGCATTATGTGTCGCCAGCAGCAACAACAGAGCTATACAGCTCATTACCAAACAGCTACAGATTGTCAGCGAGTTCATCGAGCTTTCGCTGCCTTCAACAAGCAAGAACATTTGTATGTTCGCACTCGAGTTTAGACCAGGAGGGTTTTTGTGTTGAAGCTGGCAGTTATAATTGAAATAGTTTGTGCCAATACTAAAAATATTTATATACAAATGTACTCATGGAAATGCCAAAGGATCAAAACAGAAACTTTCCAGTGAAACTTAGCCTAATGATATCATCTTAGTGCTATGGGTTTTTTTTTTTTTTTTTTTTTTTTTTTTTTTTTTTTTTTTTTTTTTTTTTTTTTTTTTTTTTTTTTGTGATTTTCCACTAAGATCTCAGCCTTTTTACCAAGAGCTGCTGTTTCTCAGCATATGTGTTGATGAC
>VOQJ01031751.1:39143-57434 GCA_015052665.1 Apistogramma diplotaenia
CGTGGATGTTAGGTAGAAGACTTAAATGGAGTGTTTAAAATTAAGCACATTAAGAATATGTGGCTAGAATGTGATTTGTAGACTAGAAAAGTGCCATATAAATGTGAGTATGTGTGCTTACCAGATACAGATGGACATGGCTATCATGATTTCACCATTTAGTTTGAAGTCCAGTTATGAAGCCTCGATGAATGTTTTTGCCGCTGTCATCCTGGTGTTTTGAAACCGGATGTGATAAATGAGTTGTGGCTCTGACTGGCACAGACATCGCATGTCATTAGCCAATGAGCTGAAACTTTTGCACTGAATGTTTGACTTGGTATGACCTGAAATAAGTGGCTGAGTCCATAAATGCATTGTGCTTACTGAGGTCTGCTTCCTATGAACTTCTAAATGCAGTAACGTTTGAAATGTGACAGTTAATAATAGATAATGATGGAATTTTTAGGTTCCTGTCTGCAAGAATGAAGGGCAAATAGCCTAATGCGATCTTTGTGCAGTGTTAGACAACAGTATGACTGGTTGGCTGAACATCATTATTATAAGCATTTAGATTAAGTTTTTATGTGCAAGAAGTCCTCCCTTGCCCCCCCTTTTTTCCTAGCAAATTCCTCAGTGTACTTAATAATAAAGTGTGGGGAGGGCGCAAGAGCATGAGACAGAAATATGTCAAATTCAAGAGTACGAAGTAATTGTTATTCCCGGCGGAGACATTAACTGTGCTATTTATGTTGTGTCTTTCTTGGAGGGTTTACGGGCTCTGCCTGGCATGGTCCCCTTGCTCTGCCGGGTCAGCCGGCCCACCATTTATCCCCACAACTATTTTTAAAAGGGCTGGAATTCTATCAAAACAGTAACTTTTTGCTCAATCCTTTTAAAGCCCAGAGCAGTGCTGCTTGTTTTCTGTTCCACATGCCTAGTGATGAGATAGTTATGAGTAGAGGAACATTGGAGGGGGAGTGGATTGAAAATGGAGCACAGTGAGGTTGTGACGTGAGACTTCTAATAGTTGGGGTTATTCCTTTCTGCTTTTAGCTCCTTTCAGGTTAACATCACTGCATTCCTGACTGTTGGAGCCACGTGGCTTTTTATAGGGTGATAAAGAATGGAAGCAGGCGAGGGGAGAACGACCGCTCTGTCAGCGGCAGGGTGGGTAAATAAAAGGGTGAAGAATAGAATGTGCAGAAACGGAGCTCTTATAAAACGCCTGCCTCCTGCTTCTCTGCAACTTCAACTGGTTTCAGTTCTTTGTATTTTTCAGGAGTTGCTATGCGACCAGCCATAACCCACAGGCTGGATTACACTATAGCAAAGATAAAGAGCCATCTAATAGATACATGACAGCTCATACTGATAAGCCTGACTGGAAAGATGCTCCTATCAGCTCTGGAAGACATTTCTGTAACGATGTTAGTAACTGCAGGCAAGTGTAGCCTGATATATATCAGAGAGTGCTAAAGAAACTGACTGTATAATCTATAATTGCTCAGATTGATTGTTACAAAAATAAACTTTGCCTTTAATTTAAGTGAAGCTAACACTACATTAGTTATCCAAAAGGGCTCCAGAAATATGGAGGACCAAAGTTGCCAAAATCATGAATGAAAGAATGTATAAATAAACAAAACATGTGTGCTAAGTGCACCAAATAAAATATTACAAATAACTGAGGTGACTGGCTTCTGGATGTTCCTACGTGTCCAAAAGAGGTTGCTGTGGAAACAACCTTTTCATGAATGCATTTGTTGTTAGAAGTTTGCACTTGCCCATAATTTGCATGGGCAAATTTATACATTCATAAATATATAAATTTGTATATGTAAATTTGTATGTATGTATGTATGTATATTTTTTCCCCCCAGAATTTAATTAAAATTTGGCCATAACTTGAGAGCGATGTGACCTCAAATGCTCAAATTCACACCATATATGCATCTACAAAAGATTTTGGAGGTATTTGAATCTTGACACCCTTGATGTGAAGGTCAGAGGTCGGGTTATATCAAAACGTTACTTTTGGCCATAACTCGCATACAATCTCACCTAGGATGCTCAAATTTACACCATAGGTTCAGGTTAGACCCATCAAACACACTTCACTGAGTCCACTGTAACAGCAGTTTGATACCCCCCCCCAAAGGAATAAAAAAAAAGAGAATCCAAAACAGCCGAATGCTGGTACCAGCTCAGCAGTGCTCTTCTTTTGTTTTTGTTTTTTACAGTAATGGAAGTAAATTGAAAGAGTGGTTTGTAGTTTTCTCTTGTGTAACTCCAATGCACTAAATGACTTATTATGTATGACCTTTGGGGTTTCTGCTAATCCTGCTGTCCTTAAATTTCTCTAAATGTGGCTCAGGGAAGCATTTTGAAGTGGACTGGCATAATTTGCAAACAAAATATGAAAAAAATAAACAACAACTGTGCTTCCACCAACATAATATCACTTTCTCACTGTGGAGCCTCTCTTCATCACCAGGGCAACATTTAGTTGTACCTCCCCCACATTTGATTCATCTTGTTTAAAGGAAGGATACAGAAATAACAAGAATAAAAATATACATCACCATGAGGTCCAGTTTGTAGATGGGGAATGTTTGCTACGTGCCTGCAGCCAGTCCAAGCGTTAGCGGTGTTTACTTTGCATTTCTCATGGCAACTGTCAGCAAACGGCTTTTGTCAACTTTTTCATGTCCAAAGTTGGAGATCTGTGAAACCGAATTCAATCTTTTACAGTGTGGATGTTTTGATGTAGGGCTTTCTCTGCGCCCCGTCCCTGTGTTTTCGTGGTTTCACTTAGATAATATGACAGATCACTAGTGGTTCCTTTCTGAACTGTTGAATGATACTTGCATTCTTCTTGCTTTGAAAATGTATTGTGCATGTTTCCTTTCATTGCATTGGACAGAAAACAGGCTGCAACTCATGTACATAAGCTGCACATGTGCCCGCTCAAGCATGCGTCCACTTCTCTGAGAGACTTCCAAAGGCAGAGCAGTACAGCTTGTTTTACTGTAGATTATAGACATGAGGCCCTGTAAGTCACTTCACGACGCTCGCTGTGGTTTTGTGGTCTGTTCGCTTGTCTTTGAAGATGACTTCAGCTATGCAGACAGTCCCCTAAATGGTCACACTTGATTTGTTAGCAGAAACGGATTTCAGCCTGCATGCTAGGGTGACTACAGTTATCATAAAAGTATGCTGATGCAAGAAAATAACAAACTTGCCTTGTGACAGATGAACAACAGAATTGCTCTGTCTCCACTTAGGCTCTCAGGGTTTGATGCCATAGACTAGCATTAGTAACTGCTCTCTAGTTAGTGATGGTGGTCTTTAATTTGCTCTGTAGCCTCTGAGCTTGCTGTATGTCTCATTCAATTCCAGGTTCTGGTTAGAGTGGACTTCCTGTAAGTCTGTGGTCCCAAAAACAATAAATGGTCAGCCAGCGGGTAGAGAGAAAGGAAGAATGAGAAGGGAATGGCAGGAGCTACCTGCATAGCAATGAGCAGACTTCAACATCTGACTTCCGAGGCAAATTGAATGCATCAGAAGAGCCAAGAAATGATGTTTAGTTACTCTGGAGATGTTTTCTCTAAACAAATTTGGAGTGTAATTGCACAAAACCTTCACATGCATTCATGATTATAGCTGTAGCTGCCATGCATGGTTCAAAATAAGCTCACAAAGTGCCAAAGTCTAAGTTTAGAGATTTACCTTTTTGATCCTTAAAAGCATCAATCAGTGGCATTTTAAAATCAGGACTTGTATTCTTGTATCATCTGATTAATATATGGTGCATTTAAAATACTTTTGCTTTGGAATTTATAGTTATCTCTTACTTTATTATATAGACAATGTGATACAAATGGGCAATATGAAAATATGCCTGGCTGTTGTATTTTTACTGTTGATTCATTGAGCTAATTTTGGACACTGCTGCTATGCGTCCATTATGTGCTCTTCATTGTTTCTCACCGCCTGACGAATGCAGAACTGCAGTAGCAGCAGTAACGGTGCCTCAGAGGAAATGACTTGCACACAGGGACTGGCTTCATGACACAGTGAAATTATCTGCCAGCCCTGGGGTGGGGTGGATCATTTCCTGTATTGCCATGCTCGCGCATGTGTGCATGTAGGTGTATGTTCTCTTTCTCACACACACACACACCCGGCAAACCCTCTCCACCTCCCTGTGTGTGTATTTTTTTCCCTTAAATAGCAGTTTTGTGCGAGGTCAGTCCTTTAATGGGGAAGTGAAGTTGAGTTGATGAAACAGAGTGCGTAACTCGCTCGGTGTGAGCCGACTTCACCCGAGCACAGAACGATGGACGGAGCAGGAGGACGGACAGAGAAAGAGATGAGCGAAAGGTGGAGGAGACTACAACGGAAGTGATGAAACTGATTGTATCACAACGCCTAAGATTGTAATAATGGAAGAACGAGAACAGAAAGGAAAGCGACAAGCACGCAGCGTAAAGAAACCGATCCCAGCAGTGCGTTGGGTTCTCGTGTTCTCATTTGGCTCGGTCCAGCATTTCGAACAGCTCCTCATTGACCGTTGAGGAATGCAAAGCTGACAGAAGTTGATAGATGACTTCCTTACTGTTACACACTGTAACGATTAGAGGTTAGCAACAGCCTGTCCTTTGCTTATTTAATGGTTTCCCCGCATTGCCCTGGGTCAGACTTGTGAAATGCCTGAATGCCACGAATAGCCGGCTGAGCTGACATGCTGCAGTCCGGTTCCCAGCCTTTGTTCCTGTCAGGGCTGCAGCGCGTTGCACTCAGTGTAGCAGCACCTGTAACATCATATAGATACAATTCTATGTAACTGAAGACTTCTTTTTTGAAAGGTAATCAGATGTTAGAAACATAATCGAAATACAGCTGTGAGTAATATTGCTCTCACTCACCAGTGTTTAGTTTTAGGTAAATACTCATCAGCTGCTTTGTTTGTTGCTTGCCACACATGGTCGACTGTGTCTAAATAGTTAATGTTCTGCACTTTTACAATGGGTTTCTCATTCATCTGGTCACACACTTACTTAAATACCTTTTAGTGTTAGAGTTGCCACACAATATACCCATGTGGTGCCAGCAGGGGGCATCTCCTCTTATTGCAAGCAAAAGTCTGGTTGTATAGAAGTCTGTAGGGAAAAACTGCCCTAAGCTCCCTTTCTGTATGACCTTATTAAACACTTACCTAATGGTCTGTGTCGCTAGTCTCAAATCTTAGTGAATATAGCACAGTGCTCACTCTGTAAATTAGAGTTGTCACTTTAATTATCCAGCAGCAACCACTCTGAGGTTCTCAGCAGCCTCCGTCAGCCCATCAGGTCAGCTGAGGCAGTGGCTCATTTATTTAGTTTTTTTTTAGTAAGAAACATCTTCTGCTTGCTTTAATTTACTCTGACTGCCCAGGTTGTGGTTAAAGCGCTCCACCAATCTGTCGGTCTGGGGGGTACAGTGGTGTATTCTGGATCTTCTTGATGCCCAGGTGCTGGCATACTACTTTGAACACTGCCGCCTCAAAATTCCACTCTTGGTTGTTGTGCAGTTCCTTTGGGACACCAAAGAGGTAGAACATCTCATTGACCAGAGGCTCACTTGTAATGACAGCACTCTGGTTGGGAACTACACATTTCAGGCCACTTGGTGAAACAGTCCATTGTGACAATAACACAGTAGTTTCCTTGGTATGTGGTAGGGAAACTGCCAGGGATGTCCACCCATATCTGTTTCATAGGAGCCCCCCTACCTGATGCTGTTGCAAAGGGGTTTGTGAGCATTGTAATAGTCCCTTTTGTGCAGTGCAGGCATCACACCAATGAACAGAGCTCTATGTATGGGCTACACCCTGGCCAGTAGAACCAGGAACAGAGTCTTGGTGACTCTGAAGTGCATTGCTCCCACTGAACCACAAACCAGCCATGAGCTGGAAGAAAACATGGTAGCCCCCAGGGGCTTGCCAACGGCGATGTAGACCATCCCGGCTTGTGAGAGAGAACCTTGGTTTCAGGGTCCAGTGCTGATACTTTTGGCTATGCTCATCTTTGGCCAACGTCAACCCAATTCTGAATCTGGACGAGGACAGGGTCTTGATTCTGGTCACGTTAAAGCTGCTGGGAATCCATGGCTTCCAGCCCATCAGCACCTACTGTGGGTGACTGAACCTGAACCTTGCTGCAATGGCCATCTGGAACAGAGTTATCATTGTGGCTGGTCTGCAGTCATTTTGGTTGAAGCCCTCTAAGAAAGGCTTGGAAAACAAGCGCTTTTTGTGCTGTAACATCAAAGGTGGGGTGCATTAAGGCAGAGGTCTGCGGCATAAGCACCTAGGTTCTCCCTTCCTCTTTGGGCAGCTGGTAAGTTTGACAAGCACACTAACACTGTGCTTCCAAGGAGGTCATTAACCCTGCACATATCCAAGCTCATGGTGTAACATCTGTTTTCCACCACAACAAGTATAAATCAAAACAACAATGCAACATTGGCGAGAATAAACTGTAATATAACAGGTATAGTAAACACAAATTCCTTAAACTCAACAAAGCACAATATTCCAGAGGCATGATGGGAGATTACATGTAGCCACTCCCAACAAGCCACAGTATGTTGAGATGAGATGTGTATTTATTGTGTAGATTCTCCAAAAAAAAAAGTAAAGCACTGTGTGTTTTATGTGATATATTATCATCATCATTATTATAAATAATGTGAAAGTGTCATATGCCATGAGTGTGATAAATGCAGGTCTAAATCTGCAACTATAGTATGTGTGTGTGTGTGTGTGTGTGTGTGTGTCTGTGTGTGTGTGTGTGACATCATCTCTCTTAGGCCAACTGTTTTCAGAAGGTTATAGAAACGGTGTGTTCATCATTTGTTAACAGATGACTATCAGAGAATCGAGTAGGCAGCTGCTGATGGAAAAATGAGTCATTGGTCCACAGTTGCTCTCGTTGTCTCTCTTTCGAGGAACACAGCTTTCAGTTAAAACCATTTTCTTTGTATATAGTTGCTGTTTGTGTATCCAGCCAGTCAAGTTGAGCACTGTTGTGTTGAATGAAATGCTGAGGGGAAGTTGGCCGCTTTCATTCAGAGTTGCTGGCTTGCACCGATGTGGAACTGTTTTCGTTCTGTGCAGTGGTGAGAAAATAGACAGAAAATAAACTGTCCTTAGAAAGTCAGTCAGCGGTCTGTAATGTTAAATTTCAGTGTTTGTCCTGCTTTAAGGCAGTCCGTGGCCTTTATGGGATGGGAGATGTTGGAAAATGTTTTTTTATTCCTATTTAATTGGCAAAAGCTTTTCAGTTAGGATGGATGGATGCATGCTCATCAGCTCACGTGGGGTCCCTCTGGGGTCTGTTGTCAGCTTTGTGCTTTTTTAGTGTAGGTCTCACAGCAAGAAGGTCCTGGGTTCAAATCCACCGGGCTGGGACCTTTCTGCGTGAAGTTTGCACGTTCTTCCCATCCTTGCGTGGGTTTTCTCTCAGTGCTCAGGCTTCCTCCCACAGTCCAAAGACGTCTGGGCAGCATCCATTGAAGTGTCCCCTCAATAACTCAAAAACCTACACTTGCCAAACTTATGATGGATTATGTCCAACACAAATTGGAATTGTATATAGGGTCACTGCAGTCAAGATCAAGGCCACTGTTACGTAAAATAGGAAAACAGTGTCCACTCAATAACTGGGTGGCAGTGAACGTGGTTAATCCAGTGCGATCGGCATCGACCAAGATAGAGCTTGAACAAAGAGCCCCCCCAAGACTTCATACTATAAATTGTAGAAAATGCTGGGAAATAGATGCCATATCAGTGAAATTATGTGCTTTCAATTTTTTTGTTTGTTTGTTGAACTCTGTTCCCGTCATTTACATGTGCTGTTTTCTTTTTTTAATGGAACAATCCTCAGGAGTAATCTACCCACAGATGTGACTCATAAGGCACTTTTAGATATAATGGACTGTTATTGACCTTTGTACAGAAATATAATCTATTCCTTTACTTTTTTCCGATGTCTTGGGTTTTCACTCTACTGCTGATGCCCCGTCTGTCATTGTGCGATTAATTGGTTTTTATTGAAAATAAAGGGAAAGTTATTCATGCTTTTACCTCGCTAATCTGTTAACCTTGCACTCACACATATAACATAACAAATGTTATGAAAATGTATGTTATGTGCAGTTATGGGTCATGACTTAAATAGTGTAGTATTTATTATAGCAACAAATTGTGGCAGATGTATACATATAAATAGCATATTTGCATAAATAGCTAGTTCTGAGTATTCCTACCTTTAGATTTAAAACCGAAAACAATAAAAGTGATTGAAGAAACTGGAGAAGTGAACCAGATTTTGCTGCTTTACACTGCTGCTTTACTGCGGTTCTTCATTTGTGGCTGGACTTAAATCTGTTTTCTTCCTCTTTTTAAAGCTATTGTTGATGCTATATATTTTTTTACCACCAATGTGAGCTACCTTTAATTTGACTTAATTTGTGCAAAAAGGGGTAATAATTTTCACAAGTTCATAAATGCTGTGCTCTTTTGATAGTGAAGCTATTGCCAACACTTTTCCTAGCTGTTTGAACGTCCACATTAAAATGCAGGAACGGCCTTTTTACATTTTTAATGTGTTTTATTGTTTAGGATTAGGATAAAAAGGTAAAAGACAAGCTGGTTATTGACAGACTGTGACAGATTTCCTCTGCAGCGTCTGAAACGTTCCTGATTCAGCGCTTCCTGAATCAGGCTGAATGACTCATATCTCAGGAAAAATCTGACAAGTGGCAAACTGGAAATTTCAGATACACTTTGTATTTTGACACCTAATCTGCGAACGTTAACACATCACATCATCTGCATCAAGCATGAGAATCAGTGCTGATGAAAACAGACTTCCTGGCTGCGCGTGATTAATCGTCTGGTTTTATGCAGAACACAGTGAGTTGCGCTGTGACGTGGCGTTTTACCATCCACGTGCTGTTTATGATGGCTTGATGCGCTTTGCAACAGCATAGTGACTAATGTTTCCATAGAGGTGACAGCTGATGACTCAGCAAGTTTGAAACTGCTGTCGCTGAGAGGAGAAAGGACAATCAACATGCTGCCATGTCCTGGAATCCATTTTTAATCCTTTAGACAATCACGTGACCCTCTCCAGATACTTAAACCCACATTAGTGCCTTTGCAGTATATTTGATTCTGTCTTTTCATATGTCCCGGATCTTATTGTTGATGGTGTTTTTTGCTCTTTATTTGCAGGACTCCATCAATGCTCTGGTCTTGGATTTGGACTACCCTGCTCTACGAAAGAACAAAAACATTGAGACCTTCTTAAACAGATGTGAGTAGTCTTGTCTGAAATAACTAGAGGGTGAGGAACCCCGTCATTAGGAAAGGGTTTATGTAGGGCAACTTGATTATCAAATATTTCTCAATTATCAAGCACTGTCAAAAATCCTAAAACAATTTTTGCCGACATTGAGATCACAATTATTTAACACAATTAGGCCCTAGTCGCTACAAGAAAAATGTGCATTTCCCAACCAGTTGGTTAGCAGTTGCAGGAAGCTGTTTGCTGCCATAGAGTAAAATTGGTGCTGAGGTATACGGTACTGCACCAGAAACGTCTTTGATTGCTTTGCCATAGTTTGTATGGAAGATGCTGACCTGTCTACAAGCACAAACTACTCGTTAAGCGATTTTGAAACTTGCAAACTCGAAATGAAAATAAATAAAAGTTGCACTTTTTGAAACTTGCTGGTTGCATCAGTAAGGCAGAACTTTTACTTTGAAGGCAAACATTCTGTTTCTGGTTTGCATTGCAATTTTTCTTAAGTTTTACTACCTCTGTGATTAGTTAGCAAGTGTCTGCAGACAAGTTCAGCTTGTTTGCAATAAACATTTCCTAATGAGTTTATGCTCACAGTTGCCCGTTTGAAGCTTTATTTACCACAACATCATGTTCATTTTGTAAATTAACATATCCATTAGAGTCAAAACAGACAAAAAACAGGATATACTTCATGGTGGAACTGCCGTGTGATTGATAACAGGTTACTGTGAAACAATGAGGGAACTAGTGCTGTGTCTCCATCTTTTATATACAGTCTGAGGGGGCGTCTGATTGTTGGCACGTGACCTGGATGAACAGTAGAATATGGATGGATGGATATAGAGGATGTTTACCGTAATAATTGTTTTGTGTTCACAACACTAATGCACCTTCATTTCCTCTGTCCGGTCAATAAACTTTTACTTTAGATGAGAAGGTAATTGGGCAGATTCGAGACCTGCAGATGAAGTCTGAAGACTTTGACAGGGTTAAAGTGATTGGCCGAGGAGCATTTGGTGAAGTGCAGCTGGTAAGTACTGATCATATGAACAGTTGACAGTTCACTTTATTGGCTTTCATAGTGGCTCTGTTAAGTGGTGTAATAATGGATTTTCTTGAAATACAATTTATTTTTGAAATTTTTTATTTATATAGAAAATAATAATATGATATAATATAATCTCATGGTACTAAATGCCAAAGTCTGGGCTTGGTTTTATCTCGCTCCTCCTTGATGTTCTTAAGCCAGATTTTGAGCCATTACTACCATTAGCAACACCCGCTTTTCTTTTTTGGGATGGTCACCATGGTGATGGCGGTTAACACTGTTGCCTCACAGCAAGAAGGTTCATGGTTTGAATCTCCTGCATGGGTGGGTCCTTTCTGTGCTTATTTTCTCAAATACTCGAGCTTTCTCCCACAGTCCAAAGGACTGCATGTTAGGTTAATTGGTGATTCTGAATTGGCCATGGACGTGAGGCAGATAAAGTGCTTGAAGTGCATGAATGTGCAGTTAATTGTAGCTTGTTTCTAGCTAAAGCGCTTTGAGTGGTTAGTAAAGTGCTTTATGGGCACCAAGGTGGTTCAGCAGATAAACAGGCAACCATGTGTGCCGGGTGGGTTTGCATCCCGACCACTGGCCATTCCTGTCTCTCTCCGCTGTACAGTAACAAAGTAGTAAAAAGATGAGCGCAGGGAGTCAACAACCACAAACTGAAATTCTGAAATGCAGTGGTCATATAAATGCATGGACACTTGATGAGTGGAAATTTCGAGAGCCCATGTCAGCATTACTACGGGATGTTTCAGGGTCACCTGATCCCGCCCTACCTGTGAGCTTTATCAAAAAGGAACGCTTTAAAGTAGAGAGGGTGTTTCTCTCCTGAACTCTAACTTTGAGCTGGTTCTGCAAGAGAAACCTGATAGCTGAAGGCTCTGCCCCCATTCTGCTTCTGAAAAGTGCAAACCACAACTAAGCCTGCACTCTGAAGATAAATCGACATTAATTGCATTGTAATTCTGAAAGTGGTACTGCGTGTTTTGCCATGCAACAAATCTGCACTCATGAAACATCTATTATGTCTGTAATTCAATCTATTGCGTGTTCGTTCCTTCTCACACGTTGGTCAAACATTTCCCATGGAGTAATATTAGACTTTGAGGGATCTCTTAACTTTTGTTTCTTTAAATATCTGGTTCTCTCTATTGTTCAGGTCCGACATAAAGCCTCACAGAAGGTCTACGCCATGAAGCTGCTGAGCAAGTTTGAGATGATCAAGCGTTCGGACTCTGCGTTCTTCTGGGAGGAGAGGGACATCATGGCCTTTGCCAACAGTCCCTGGGTTGTGCAGGTACAGCATTTATGTCGCTGACCAGCCGCTTCAAAGCTTTCTTGTGCATGAATGGGTATATTCACTAGATGCGTTTTACCATTTTGGATTACTTCTTATGTAAAGAAATTCATTTTCTGCAAAGTGAGTTGTTTTAAATGTTAAGTTATTAAACCTAAAAATTGTTTTTAGTTGTGCTGTGCCTTCCAAGATGACCACTACCTCTACATGGTGATGGAGTACATGCCAGGAGGCGACCTGGTTAACCTCACCAGCACCTATGATGTACCAGAGAAGTGGGCCAAGTTCTACACAGCCGAGGTGGTGATGGCCCTGGACGCCATTCACTCCATGGGCTTCATCCACCGCGACGTCAAGCCTGACAACATGCTGCTGGACAGACACGGACACCTGAAGCTGGCTGACTTTGGCACTTGCATGAAGATGGACTCAGTGAGTAAAAGTGTGAAACCTGAGCGCAGCAACATGCTGTTTGTGAGTTTGCTGCCAGGTTACAAACACAAGAAACCTCAAACTAGACATGCTTTGGTTTATTTGAGGAACTTCCCAATATGGCCTGATGTCAGTAATATGATGGGAACAAGATGCTTTATTTGATAGTACAAGGCTGCCTGGATGGAGTGTGCATCACAGTACAGATGAAGCTCACTTGCTGCTCCATCTCACGATTACCTGCCCTTTTCCTAAGTGGACTCGAGGGGAAATTGCACAAACTTTACACAGGAAGCTGGCAGGTTAAAGACCGATGTGACTGTGTTGGACCTTTTCATTTCACTGTCCTGAAAGGCTCTCGGCTGCAGTTCATGAAGCTTTTTTCAGACTGTAATGATTCTGAGCTGCTTGTCGTGATGTGGTGGAGAATAGTTAATGAAGCATACTCTAAATGGCTTCGTATGATACAGCTTTGTATAAATAATGTGACTTTAAACGGCCGAAAAATTACCTTTGTCAAAAATATGTTGGCAAAGGTAAGAGTTAGATACCCGCCCCCCTCTTTTTTGTGTTGTTTGAAAATAGTGATGTCAGTGTATGTATGGGTAATTACTGTGATATTGCAGCAGCTCCACCCCCTGCTGTTAGTCAGAAGAAAGTTGGCTTAAAGATGGAGAGGATGGGGCTAAAATGGCTTGTTTTAGGCAGAACTGAGAGTCATGCAAAGCTACTCTAGTAGAGTCCAAAAAGAAAAAAACAGGGCTAGAGTTCAGCACTTTAAGAACTAAGCTCTAACAGACAGATCTGCTCTGCTTGAAGGTTTAGATTTTAGTACTCTCTTAAGTTTGGACTGTTTAGATGAGGGTCATACCCTATATGAAACTATTATATCAAGGCATACCTGCAAAGTACTTACCTGTAATGATTCCTGGATTTGTGTTGCAGACTGGCATGGTGCACTGTGATACAGCAGTCGGGACTCCAGACTACATCTCTCCCGAGGTGCTGAAGTCCCAGGGAGGAGATGGCTATTATGGGAGAGAATGCGACTGGTGGTCCGTCGGGGTATTCATTTACGAGATGCTCGTCGGTCAGTGAACATTTCATAAAGTCATTTGTTCACCTCGTACGCGCTGATGTTTGTGCCCCTGAAAGGATTATACAGGCAGTTCATTTCAGTATTGCATACTTGCTGTTAGGTGACACGCCGTTCTACGCCGACTCCCTGGTGGGAACCTACAGTAAGATCATGGACCACAAGAACTCCCTCAGTTTCCCAGATGATGTGGAGATCTCCAACGATGCCAAGAACATCATCTGTGCCTTCTTGACTGACAGGTATGAAACTTACAAGAAGAACATGTCAGAGGTTTGACATTTTGGAAAGTACACCTATTTATTTTCTTGCAGAGAGTAACGGGGGGAAACTTGATAGCACTCTCATGTCATGTCTCAAGCTCTTCCTTTTATACACATCTGTCTATCCCCATCTGTCAGCCCACAAACCACTTGGTCTTTCATGTTGTTTTTTTAAATAGAAATCTAAGCTGTACCAGACAGTTTTTTCATGCTGGTGTCAGACGTAAACACAGGGTTTCTTTTTTTTGTGTGTGTGGCAGAACTCAGACATTCCCCAACAACATAAGCACACTTGTGCTTATCAGTGCGTTTGTGTCTCTTAGTGTTTGAGGCTATGAGGGTTTGTGTGTCTTAGATAATTCACTTCCAGTCACCTTGGTGCTGCTGAACTAAGAACAAAAGGCTGATTCAGTCGACTCATTCACTGTTTTTGTTTTTGAGGGAGGTGCGATTAGGCAGAAACGGCGTGGAGGAAATCAAGCGACACCCGTTCTTCAAAAATGACCAGTGGACCTTCGACACCATCAGAGACAGTTAGTATACAAGCTTCCTTCTGCTGATTAATAACATGTTGGGTTTTTTCAGTACTTAGCGTGTGGTTTTGAGTACTTTGAGACAAATAAATAACAGAGTAATGTACAGAGCTGAATGCTTTCTCCGCCTTCTTGGACTGCAGCTGGTAGTTCTTGTTCTGCTCTGCAGCCTCGGGGTGCCTGACGTAGCAGCACATGAACCAGGTTTCCACCTCCTGCAGGTTCTGGCTTACTGCAGATCTCCAGAGGAGGACTGCTGTCGCCAGCTGCAGTCCAAGCTGGTCGAATTGGAGTCTGTCTGTCTGAGAGACAAAGCAGCTTAATTATGTCAAGGCCTGTCAGTGACCTGGCCAGCTTCTGGCTAGCTGGTTAACAGCAACTGAACTTTCAAAATAAGAGCAAGGGGATTTTCTACTACTGAATTTATTGTGGGCGGTGTTTTTCCCTAAGAGAGAGAGAAATAAAAATTTGCAAATACAAAAATATGCTTTTGATAGTGTGTGTGGGAAAAACTAAATGCAGTAAAAATGGCTATGGAATAAACTGTAGAGCAGTTTTCTCACTCAAGCTCAGCTACCAACAAAACTCCCTGTTGCACGTGATACGAAACCATCTCCAAAACCATTTAAGTTCAGCGTAATGCTAAATTACTGAAACTGCACATTCATACTTCTAAAAACATCTGAAAAGAAATTTCACCTTTTCTTCCACTTCAGTCTGCATTCAAAGTTGTTTACCTTATGGCTGTCCCAGATTTCTTGGTCATATCTGCCAGAAATGCGTCAGGCGTGCAAAAATGATTCATCGAATGTAATTCAAGAGAGGATCAGAATTTCTGACCAAACATAGAACGGTAAAACAGATCGGTAAAAAAATCCCTTTTCTTTAAATGATGTCAGTGGTTCATGAACGGTTTTTCTGGCATTCCCCACTTGAGAAGCTGAACTCACACTTTTTATCAATCAACAACAAGTTTAATTCAAATGAAATATGAGTCAGACACCTTACCTGTAGTGGGTCTGGGCC
This sequence comes from Apistogramma diplotaenia, assembly GCA_015052665.1. Taxonomy (NCBI): domain Eukaryota; kingdom Metazoa; phylum Chordata; class Actinopteri; order Cichliformes; family Cichlidae; genus Apistogramma; species Apistogramma diplotaenia. Next base: position 54,180 of record VOQJ01031751.1, read on the forward strand.
ACTTTGTTTGTTTTGGTTACATTGTGTCGTGCCAACACTGTTGAACAAGTTAACAGGTAACCAGACGTGCAAAACTTTATCAGGAATTCCTTCCATACAGCAGCTGAATCAGAAAACACATAAAAATGATTTAATAGACTGACATTACACAGTACTTCCTTTTTCCACCAATTCACTCTCACCTTTTTCCTTTCCCCCTCTCGCTCCTCAGCGGTTGCCCCCGTGGTCCCAGAGCTGAGCAGTGACATAGACACCAGCAACTTTGATGAGATCGAGGACGACAAAGGCGATGTAGAAACCTTCCCCACACCCAAGGCATTTGTTGGAAATCAGCTACCCTTTGTCGGCTTCACCTACTTCAAAGAAGACCAGTAAATCCCCCACTTTTCTTCATTTCTCATGATTTTAAGGACCTCGGTGGTTCTACACACACAAAAGTCAATTTATAGACTTATTTTTGGCTGCAGTGCCCTTGACCTTGTGTTGATTATGTTCATTTCCTTCTTCAGGTTATTAAATGCTTCCAACAACTCAGTGGCTCATGAGAATTCAAAAGGAGAGGTAAATACTTTGACTCCCACACACACTAGCTTCCAGGTGCACCTTGAGCGACTGCAGTAATACCGGGCCGAGCTTTTCAGGAAATCAGGAAGTCTGGTATCAGTTTACATGACCACACAGAACAGGCCTGTTGACATTGTCATCAGTCCAGCCTCACATTGTAAGACATGAAGGATTATGATGGAAATGACTCACAGGGGGATTTCTTCCCTGATCCCATGATTTATTTGTACTTTGTTAGAATTTCAGTGTTCTCAGTCGCACACTGAGACTTAAGCAGCTTTCAGTGTAAGTGGCTGAGCTGAACACTAATCTGGAGAACTTTTATTGACTTCAGTCCTGAAAGACTGCAGCCCGTTACAGTCAGCAGCCAGTCTGGAGGACGCAAGACAACAAGCCTGTGTTTTGTTTTCAGTTTTATTTTCAAACCTTATCGATCGATTGATGTGCAGAATGTAAGAGATTAAAGGTGTAATTAACAACATTTCAGTATCGGCCTTCAAGTGAGCGAGTGGGGTCATTTATCATCCCGGGCAGATGTGATATTTGTAACTTTATGAATGTTAACTGCTGTCCTTCTAACTTTTACATGAGTTGGCCCATGTTATTTTTTTAACATTATAGGCTTTGTTAACTTGTTTGTAGGTAAATACTTCATAATTGTATATCTTACTTTGACAGTTATACTTTCCATGTATTTAAGTTATCTGAATATTTAACATTTTTTTCTGCACATTGTTTTTTAATTACACATTACAAAGAAATTAAAGCAGAAATATGGACGTAACAATAAATGAAAAACACAGTGAGAGTAATGTACTGCAGTCATAATTCACTGAAGCGTGCCTTAAGTTTCTAAATGAGCTTTGTTCCAAAAATTTCAAAGGTGAAAAGGCTAATTGTAATTAATTACATCAGAACATTGTAGAATCTGTCATAGAAAAATGAGATTGTAGGTGATAAACACAAATAGACCCATTCAAAAAAAATAAGAGTCAATGGCGTCAATCAGTTTTCAGCCAGTAGGATGTTGGCAAATCTAGCTAGCTATTGATGTTATGTTATGTGTGTGTTGTCATTTTTACAGTTGTCACTAAGATAAAGTGTTTTGTCCTCTTTTTTTTTTCAGTCAGCAGCACTGCAGAAGAAACTTCGCCACCTAGAGGTGCAGCTGAATAATGACAAGCAAGTCAAAGATGATCTAGAGCAAAAATACAGGTGAGTGGCCTGTAAGGAACATTGTATTTCTGTAATAATGGGTGCAGTAGTTGCAGCACTTAGCTGCTTATGCACAGTGGCCGAAACTGTGTAACATTTCTAAACATGCATTATTCTGCAGGACCGCCACCGCTCGCCTAGAAAAACTCTCCAAAGAGCTTGAGGAAGAGGTGAGTTAATCACACAGAAACGTCCAATTACCTGAATATTTCTGTGTCTGTCCTGCTTCAATATCCACTGGTACAGTACACGACCCCTCTGGGATTTTATAAGTTCCTTCTTACTCAGCCACTTTAATGGGCTTTCCCCAAAACTCTATTATTTGAACCAGAATAATGATTCTTATTATCCACACTTGTCCACTTTCCGGTTGAATACCGGCATCTCGTATCCGGGGAGGTTCAGCCGGAGCGCCTGCCGAATTCTAACGGCCACATTAAAATGTCTATTGTGATTGAATTTGCGTTGAGGCCCATTTGGATTCTGGGGAATAATTTCTAATGAAGTGAATTATGGAATTGCAGCAGCATGAAACCATCCTCGCAGGAGATGTTGAACAAAGGCGTTTATGATTGATTTTTAGGTGAGCAGCAGAAAGAACCTGGAGTCGAATCTGAGGCAGCTGGAGAGGGAGAAGGCTCTGCTGCAGCACAAGAGCCTGGAGAGCCACCGCAAGGCAGAGAGCGAGGCCGACAGGAAGCGCTGTCTGGAAAATGAAGGTGACACACTGGATTCTGTATTTTTAAATCATTCAATATTTACTTGCATAGAAAGTTGAGCAGCACTTATCAGAGTCAAGTCAAAGTCAGCTTTATTGGCAAATCTGCAATATGTACAGGACATACACAGAATCGAAACTCTCTGAGCCGTGGTGCAGCAATAAATAATAAACCTTTAACTAAACATCACTAAATGTAAGCAATAATAAATAAGAAAATGTACTATCCTAAGAATATTGTTAAATACGGCAGCAAAAATATATAAGTATAAAGAGTTCAGCATCCTGACTGCCTGATGAACTGTCCGTCAGTCTACTGGTTCGAGCCCGGAGACTCTGCAGTCTCCTCCCTGATGGCAGCAGGCTGAAGAAACTGTGTAGTGGATGTGTTGGATCACCGGCCATGCAGAGGGCTTTCTGAGTGCGGTGGGTACTTGATAGGTATTGTAGAGCGGGAAAAGAGGTGCCGAGGATTTTCTCAGTTGCTCTCATGATGCGCTGGAGTTCATTGTGACTTCACTGACTGAGATAAAGTGGATGATGCTGCCATCACCTGGACAAAGTCGCTCCTCAGTGGTGTTTGAAATATCGATATTGTTTAATTACCAGTCGCATTGAGCTTTAACAGAAATATGGTGTGTTTTAAAAACATGTTATGGAGCCTTTTCAGCTTTAAACTGAGACTTTACTTTGTGAAACACTTCACCAGAATATTTGTCTTCATTCTTCTGATCTGTGCAGTCAACAGCCTCCGAGAC
>VOQJ01031751.1:57454-75723 GCA_015052665.1 Apistogramma diplotaenia
GTTTGTCTTCATTCTGTTGACTGCACAGATCAGAAGAATGAAGACAAACACTTCACCAGAATATTTGTCTTCATTCTTCTGATCTGTGCAGTCAACAGCCTCCGAGACCAACTTGATGACATGAAGAAGCGAAACCAAAACTCACATATTTCCAATGAGAAGAACATTCACCTGCAGAAACAGGTCGGGTATATATAACCTACCATGTACATTCATACTTAAATAGATGTCAAATCAAATACAAAAACAATCACAATAGCTGAAAACTGTTTGATTTGGATGCAGCCAGACTGAGATTATCACTTTCTCTGACTCAGCAAGACCAGAAATATTGAGATTCGTGTACATGTTGCTCTGTTAGCTCGAAGAAGCCAACACGTTGCTGCGGGCCGAGACCGAGGCGGCGACGAGGCTCCGCAAAGCCCAAACCGAGAGCAGCAAACAGCTGCAGCAGCTGGAGGCCAACGTGCGCGAGCTGCAGGACAAATGCTGCCTGCTGGAACGCAGCAAGCTGAGTCTGGAGAAGGAGTGCATCAGCCTGCAGGCGGCGCTAGAGACGGAGAGGAGGGAGCACAGCCAGGGCTCGGAAACCATCACTGATCTGATGGGTGAGTGAAGCATTTAAGCACACGAGTCTGTAATGACGAGTGGTCATTTAAATGCATTATTTTTAATAATTAAAGCTGGGAAATGAAGGAAGGAGTCGTTTAGAGAAAGGCAGTCGATTTGTAAGAAGTGAAAGAAACAAATACACAGAGTAAAGGTTTCATTTCTGTTTTTAAGCTATTTTGTTTTATGAATAAATGATGATCTTTTGCTATGTTGAATTGCATATAATGCATTCATTAATTAAAAAAATATTATGATTATGACCGTTTCTGTTCTCTGCATCCTCTGTTTAGCAGTTTCACAGGAAGCACCAAAATGTCTTTCTTTGCTAAAGTTCCACCTCTCCATCACGTTTTACAGAATTCGGCTTGCCGTCAGAAAAAGAACGTGGCCTCTGTTCTCGGTTCGCACTGTGGGGTCGAACGAAACCAAAAAGAACAGAATATGATCGTGAATATTTTGAATAGATATGTGCAGCTTAGATGTCAGTATAATTCATAACCCGAGGCACTTCTGTGCATGAAATCGTGTATTTTTATGAGGTGGAAATTTAGTTGCATTCCTTTGAAAATGGTTCAGTGTCTCTGGACTGGAAGTAGTTTGGCTCCTGCCTGCCTTGCAGCTTGTATGGCAGATTTAATAAAGGGGCAGCTAGATGAGCAACAGCAATGTGCCGCACAAACACTGAGGGCAGGCACAAGGCTTTGCAGGCTGAGATCATTTTGAACTGGAGTCAGAATCCATTCGGGCACTTTCACACCGAGTGCACGAGAGCGAGAGAGGCTAATGTGAACTAGCAACAACAGGTTTGTCAAGAGGCGTCACGAGCTGGAGATTAGAAACTAGAACAAATATAGGTGATGTTTTAGAGACGGAGGGGTTCAAGCTGCCTGTTTGCTGTAGTGCCGCTGGACAGTTTGCAGTGTTTGTGCAACTGTAGGGAGTGTGTTTACATAAAGGCTAACAATTCACCCATAATCTGATGAAAGGCGCACACGAGCTACTTAAGCTGTCATACGAAACCTTTTATCTGACTGTGTTAATTAGGATGTGGGGTCACACAGCCACGAGTCCCGCCTTATTAAACTGCAGTTGTGGGTCTTCGGATGCAGTAACTCGAGTGTTGCGTTTACAAATAAAACACGGCACAGTATAATGAGCTGCTTCCTCCAACCGGTCCAAGAAATAAAATTCATTTGAACTATGTAAATATTTATATTCATCAAAATATTGCCCTCAGTTGCTTACTACAAGTAACTGTGGTGTGTGTGTGTATGTGTGTGTGTATAAATAAACCCATTGTGGCACCAGGCACTGCTGGAGGGGGAGAACACACTAAACTAAACTGTCCTAATCTTGCTGGTGAAAGTCAGTATATGGAGAGACCAAATAAAGATTAAGTAAGTAATTAAATCAAAAGGAGAGTTTTCTTATTTGGGTCCAACGATGCAAGTTTACAAGAAAACACAAGTTAAAGCAGGCTTCAGTTATAAACACAAAATGTAACAGATTATATGAATTAAAGGGCAATTAGTGAAACAGCAGACAAACATTACTGGATTTTTAAAATCAGGGGATAAAACTGAGACTGCAAAGGATTAAAGGGACGATTATTTTAGTCTTAGGCTGCATATAATGTACATAAAATGGAAGTTAAAATGCTCGACGAGTGTGCGCGAACGCCTTGTGTTGGGTTAAGCTGTACGTGTTGTGCACGTGAAACGTGTCTCTGAGGACTCTCGTGGGCACTTCTTGCAGGCCGCATTTCCAGCCTGGAAGAGGAGGCGCGTCAGCAGAAACAGGCTTTATCTAAAGCTGAGACTGAGAAGAGGCAGCTTCAGGAGAAACTCACCGACCTGGAGAAGGTAGATCACAAAATCTGACTCGCAACTGTTTGTGTGTTAGGATGTGATTCCTTTGAATTTTAATTAAGTCTTCTCTGTGATGCAAACGAGGTAAAAATCTATTTATTTAGATTTTGCTCTCGGTGTGACATCTCTGTGCGTGTTCTGTTACAGGAGAAGAGCAACAAGGAGATTGACTTGACCTACAAGCTGAAGGTGCTGCAGCAGGAGCTGGAACAGGAGGAGGCATCTCATAAGGCCACCCGAGCACTGCTGGCAGACAAAAGCAAGATCAAGGTCACCATCGAGGGCGCCAAGTCGGAGGCCATGAAGGGTAACGGCACTGATATTGTTTCCAGGAGGTTGATCTCTCCGAGTTTGCACCATAGAAAAGAGGTTCATTCAGGGTTCGAGCTAAATAATTTGGGGCTGACTGACAGTACCGACTTCATATGTTGTAAAATGAGAAATGTTATTGATTCACTTCACTTTTCCCAAGGGCGATGAACTAACATAAGTGAATAACTTGCATTCAGAGATGGAGCAGAAGCTGGCAGAGGAGCGAGCTGCCAAACTGCGTCTGGAGAACAGAATACTGGAGCTGGAGAAGCAGAGCAGCATGATGGACTGCGACTACAAACAGGCCCTGCAGAAGCTGGACGAGCTGCGCAGACACAAGGACCACCTCACTGAGGAGGTGAGCGTTTCTATCCTGCACAGGGGACCAGTGAAGTGTGTGCTTAGCTGTTAAATGCCGCCCTCAGGAGCCAGTTCTGCAGCTAATATAAAGAGTATAACGTTATAAAAAAATGCACTTTCAGGTGAAGAACTTGACGTTGAAGATCGAGCAGGAGAGCCAGAAACGTAGCCTGACTCAGAACGACCTGAAGGCTCAGAACCAGCAGCTCAGTACCCTGAGAACCTCCGAGAAGCAGCTGAAGCAGGAGACAAATCACTTGCTGGACATTAAACGCAGTTTGGAGAAGCAGAACCAGGAGCTGCGCAAGTCAGTTTACATTTAGCTTAAAGTGTCTCCCAGCAGATGTTCTCCAGGCTCTTTATGTGGCCAGATTATGAATCACTCACTCATTTTTCTCTCCGCAGAGAAAGACAGGACACAGATGGGCAAATGAAGGAGTTACAAGACCAGTTAGAGGCTGAACAGTATTTCTCTGTAAGTCTGCTGTATGTTTACAGATGTGGATGTAAATTTTAGTGTTATTGTGTTTTACTGCTGAATAGTTCCCGTTCAATTATTGTTACACAGCTTTTCTTTGGCTTTTTCACCTTCTATTTCGCTACCTACCTAATATTTGGCAGTTTTCACTACACTCAGCTGCCTCTCGGTCGGATGGATTCCCGCTCGGCTGCGTTGGTCTGCAGCTGGCGACGGCGGTCCCTGTTCTGCTCTGCAAATGTGCCCTCTAACCAGAACCTGCAGTAGGCGGAGAACTGCTTCATGTGCTGCTCAGTGAGGACGCGGAGCAGAACACGAACCGCCGTCTACAGCTGCACTCCGACCTGGTGCGGAGGTGGAGTTCAGCTCCGTTAGAATCACAGGGTTCATTTTATTTCCGAAGTTAATGCATGTTTTTTGAGCTGAAGTATTCATCCATTAGTGTGTTTATATAATGTCAACATTATATGTATGAGTATATATTAAAAATAATGTATGTGTGAGTGATTCTTTCCTTTAACATGCTCATTATCAGTCAGGGGAAAGTAACTCTTGCTGTTAGGAAACCTTCTCACCTCTCTGCTCTTCCCATTGGAGATTTCTGCATTAATGACTTACCGAGGGTTCTGTTGTTGATGTATTAACTGTGGGGCTGATATGACCTGTTAACCTTTCCTCCAGACCCTCTATAAGACCCAGGTTCGTGAACTGAAGGAGGAATGTGAGGAGAGGAACAAGCTCTACAAAGACGTGCAGCAGTCTCTGCAGGAGCTGCAAGAGGAGAGGTGGGAGCGCTTTCAGTTTGAAAATATAATAGAAAATAAATGCATCCGCTTTAACCTTCGAAAAATCATTAGCAAAAAAATTGATACAATAGTGAAGATGAATGTAATTCATCTGTGAATAAGACACTTGTGCGGCTTGTGGGTTGCTCAGGCTTTTGTTTCTTTGTATTCCTCTCAGGGACTCTTTGGCAGCGCAGCTGGAGATCACTCTGACAAAGGCTGACTCGGAGCAGCTGGCACGCTCAATCGCCGAGGAGCAGTACTCCGACCTCGAGAAGGAGAAGATAATGAAGGAGCTGGAACTGAAGGAGATGATGGCTCGCCATCGGCAGGAGCTCGCTGAGAAGGACATCACCATCAGTTCTGTGAGTTTGAGTGTCACATTCTCAAGCCCAGTAAATATGAGATCAGGTTGAGGTTATAATTCCAGAAGAGAGTGGATATGAAAGTATTTCCTGCCTGTTGCAGCTGGAAGAAGCTAATAGGACCCTGACAAGTGATGTCGCCAATCTGGCCAATGAGAAGGAGGAACTGAACAACAAACTGAAGGAGGCACTAGAGGGTGATTAGAGCGTTTACAATTTAAGTGTTTATTACAAGAATGATACATTTTTGTCTGGGTGCGTAATTTTTTTTTTGTTTGTGTTCTCTTCAGAAACTGAGAAGTCCAAGGACTGGGAGCAGCAGATAAGCCAGATAAAGCAGGTGTTTGAGAAGCAGCTGCAGTCAGAGAGGACGCTGAAAACCCAGGTGGGTGGTTTTAAGGAGAGAACGCACAGGATGAATGGCCTTTTAAAGTGCCCCCCCCCCAATTCATTGGCTAAATTTACATTTTTGTCCATCCACAGGCCGTCAACAAGCTGGCAGAAATCATGAACAGGAAGGAAGTGCGCGGTGGAGGCAGTCGCCGTGGTAATGACACAGACATGCGGCGAAAGGAGAAGGAGAACAGGAAGCTGCAGCTTGAGCTCAGGTCGGAGAAGGAAAAGCTCAACAGCACCATCATCAAATATCAGAAAGAGATCAACGAAATGCAAGCAGTAAGTGAAGAGCTGAGGGGCGACGCTGTGCTGCTGGATCTCTGGCCGCGATGCTTACGATACGTCATTTCTTCTCATTTTAACCTGTAGCAACTGGCGGATGAGAGCCAGATGCGCATTGAGCTGCAGATGGCTCTGGACAGTAAGGACAGCGACATCGAGCAGCTGAGGAATCTCCTGCAGACGCTCAGTGTTCAGTCGATGGACTCCGCCAGCGTCAGCAGCGGCCCCGAGTTTGATGCAGATGATGCGTACACAGGTAAGAGCTCAAGCACGAAAACCGTGCTTCTGAATGATTTTGGATGGGATCGTTTACAAATGTCACCTTTTTAATGAAGTCGCTCTGAAAGGTTGTGAATGTTGCTGACCATGTGCTAGCAAGGTGCGCCTTTAAAATATCTGAGTAATTTATCTCGTTAAAAACCTGTTTTCATCAATAATGTTTTGGGTTCAGTTAAAGTCTCATCAGTGTGGACTTCTCCCCCCACAAAGCAGCACAGTCTGGTTCTAATTTGCACCATTTAATGAAGCTGTCAGTCAGGGACCTGTGCAGGGTCTGCTTCTTAAACTAGAGACTCAGACGTCTTGTTTTTCTACTGTGGCCTTTCATTCATCTTTCGATTCGTCAGCTCATGTTTGTGCTGCTGTATAAAGGGAGTAACACACAAAATCTTTCTTTTTTTCATTTATCCAACTGGAATCGCCTTCATTTCAGATTTTTTTTGTGAAGGTGCCTAATATTAGACTGGAAAATTTAGTTCACTCATGTAATCTAAAAAAAACCCAAAAAAAGTCTTTGCTTATTGATTTCAAACTGAAGCACATGAATCCAAATTCTCCCCTCAGAAATGAGGCTTGAGGGCTGGCTGTCTCTGCCCGTCAGAAACAACACCAAGAAGTTTGGATGGGAGAAAAAGGTACGAATAAATCAATGAGACTTCTTTAGGCGTGCAAAACAAAACCTTTTTTTCTCACCGCGTCTGTCCTGTCGATGCAGTATGTCGTCGTAAGCAGCAAGAAGATTCTTTTCTACAACAGCGAGCAAGACAAAGAGCAATCCATTCCCTACATGGTGCTCGATATCGAGTGAGTGTGACACCCGAAGGCACCTCTGCAGAGAGAACACGTATACTTCAGGAAGAAGATAACACTTGTTTCTGTCTTGCAGCAAACTCTTCCATGTGAGGCCTGTTACTCAGACAGATGTGTACCGCGCTGACGCCAAAGAGATTCCCAGGATATTCCAGGTGTGCCCCAGCTCTATTGAAAATGTTCTGTTTCCATTGATTGTTTAAAGAGGCTGGAAAAACAGACACGTCCTCTGTGCATCCTCTAGATTCTTTATGCCAATGAAGGTGAAAGCAAAAAGGAGCCCGAGTTTCCCGTGGAGCCGCATTCAATTGGAGAAAAGTCCAACTACGTCTGCCACAAAGGCCACGAGTTCATCCCCACCCTCTATCACTTCCCCACCAACTGTGAGGCGTGCACGAAGCCGCTGTGGAACATGTTCAAGCCGCCGCCTGCTCTGGAGTGCCGGCGCTGCCACATCAAGTGCCACAAGGACCACATGGACAAGAAGGAGGAGATTATTGCCCCCTGCAAAGGTAGGATTCAGCTGGTGCATCTTTTTAAGGTTTAAAATATATTTTTTTGTACATCGGCGTGTTACCGGATATTTCTCTGCTCTTCTACCACCAGTGAACTACGACATTTCTACAGCCAAGAACCTGCTGCTGCTTGCCGTGTCCCAGGAGGAGCAGCAGAAATGGGTGAGCCGGCTGGTCAAAAAGATTCCCAAAAAGCCTCCACACCCAGAGCAGTTCGCACGCTCCTCGCCACGCGCCTCTATGAAGGTTCAGGCCAGCCAGTCCATGAGGAGGCCCAGTCGACAGCTCCCCACCAGCAAGAGCAGGTAGCAGAGCAGACCGGCGTTTTGTATAATAGACACCTACAGGTTTGACTGTGCTGCAGTGTGAATTCATTTTGTTAGTTTAATTACATAAAAGGTTATGCAGGAGGTTACAAATTATAGCTTATTGTTCTTGATGCACAGCAAATGGAAGGTTAGCATCTGCAGGCTGGATTTGAAGTGATGAGAGTTAAATGCCAACACATTAGCTACAGTTTGAATGGAGCAAGTGCCCAGTAAAAGCCTCCAAACTGATTTTTTTGAGTATATAGAGGTATTATTCTCTATTTCTAGATTACAGTTGCTTGTTATGTCCTAAAATCTCTCCACTGTTGTCACAGATTCACCAGTTTCCTCCACGGTGCACCTGCTGATTGATAACAAAAACCATACCTGAGTTAAATTTGGCAAATTGCTCCTTCAAGGTCATGTCCTCAGCAACCACTTGCTATAAGGTCGCTCCCCGGAAGTCCCGTTCTGACCGTGTAATTACGTGCCTGTAGGTGCGCTGTGTCAAAGCGGCACATGTATGCAGACATGTGCTAAAAAATAGCAGCAACTGAAGACAGTCCACAGGTCCACGAGGAGATGACCTTGAAGGAGAGAAATAAGAAGGTTCCTTTGTTCTTTATATACAGAAGCTGAAGGCCTGTTTTCAGTGTCTCATCTGGTCAGTCCAGTTCTGTGTCTCAGGCTCTGCCCTCACCACCGTCTCATGAGAGCAGGAACAATGAAATGAAAACTAATCTCCCCTTTCAGATCGGAGGACTTGAGTCTCCAGGACTGGCACTGGGCTTTGGATGATATAGATGAGGATTGTTCCTCTATACATTTCTGACGACCATACTTGGTAACACTGTGTGCAACGTGTGCTGTGCAGTGTCTACCGTGCCTACTTCCTTTTGATTCTATCTGTACACTGGTCACGTGATCCTGTTAACACCCTTGAAATGTCTGACCTCAGCCCTCGCAGGTCAAACGGCTTCAAAATAAAGCGAGAAGATTCCAGCAGTACGTGGTACAAATGACAGCTCCTCCTCCTTGACCTTCCTTTGACCAGATGTTTCCCTGTAAACATCTAAACTCCTCAATGTGTGTATGTTTGTTTGATTTGGGTGTCACTGGGTGGTGCAGGTGGTGAATTCACACACGAGTTTGGGTGGATTTGCTCATCGAAGAGCTGGGATCACTTTTTTTTTTACGGACAAAAATAAATTCACACAAACTGTGAAGAGCCCAGCTGCATGCAGGAGGCAGAACTCGTCGCACACTCCTGATGAATTCTTTGAACAATTACCTGCAATAGTCTCAGCCAGACTTTACATGGACTTTGTAATGTCAGCAGGGCAAAGATTATTTAATGTCAGTGCGTCCTTACACGGTAAATAAAGAAAAGGATCTAAGGAGCGAAGCCAGTGTGGAAGCAATCTGAGATCCCATCAGCTGCTCTGCCCGTTGGGTCTCTTGGGGCAGCAGACAATTTGTCGGGATGTCCGGTTTAGCCAGCAGAAATCCGAGCCAAGATTTCTCATTCCGTGTGCCAGTCACTGTTTACACATGCAGATAAATTAGAATTAACTTGAAATGATGCATTCTGGCAAATGCCAGCACCTCTTTTGCTCTCTGCTCAGGCTGTGCATGTCACTAAAGCCTGCTAAGATGTGGTGATTTAGTTGAGCTGCCGTAAGAAACCAGAACGTTTCCAGGACCAGAAATCATGTCCCACGCCTACAGATGGGAAAGACTCGCATGCAAATCCTCTTTATGGAGAATTATTTACAACTGACTTAAACCTGTCTCATGGCCTGCAGGGTGTCTCCTCTGGTTGCAGATTCTATACGAGAGTTTATGGTCCCGATCAGTAGTTTAACTTAATACAACATTGTCTTCTTTTAGTGATTTAGAGTAAAATGGATCATGGTGTGCCCTCTGTGACTTACAATACATCACATTGTGAGAGTGCAGTGTCCTCACCCCCTTCGTGATGTCATGTTAAAATGTCAAAACGGGACTTTACAAGTGAAGGTGTTACGACAGGGTGGCTGTTTCCATCTTTTATATTCAGTCTGTAAGATCCAGTTGTTTGTATTTGAACGTGCAGCTTCTGAGTGATGCTTAAAAAAAGCTGGGCTAGTGCTTTGTCTAATACAGAGACCTTATGTAACTTGATTTAAAATAAATGTAGGGTAACGCTTAAAAAGAGACTGAAGCTTCTTAAATTTGGCCTGAAAGTTGTGTAACAGATGCCTTCACTGAGCAGTCTTATGGTCTTCCCGACATATCGCCGCGTATTTGCTGAGATTAACCTTGTTTCCCTCCCTTCCTGCAGTTAACCTTGCTCGGGAGTGTGGTGCATCTACGAGGTGGTGGGGCGTGTTTCCTCCTAAATCAAAGACTACAAAGCTCCGTTTGCAGATCAGCACACTGGACTCACTTCACTACCCACTCCACGCTGTCCTCGCTTCAGGCTGCGAGACTTACCAAGTCCAGCATTTTTGGTTTTTTGTTCAGCTTGCTTCCCAGCCACTTACCAAGCTCACCTCAGCGCCTGCCATCTCCACAGCAAACTGGGCGACTCCCTAACATACAAACACAAGTCCTCTCCTGGGCCCTCGGCAAGAGCACTTGGCAGCTCTGGGGCACCGGAGTAGCTTGTATGGCTCCCACACAATGGAGGAGGGCCCTTATGAGCCTGACCAAGGCTGACAAGGGGGGGGCACTTACCTCAGCAATTCTCTCCAGGACACTGATTGAAGCAGCTGGCAGGAAAACTCCTCCATTCCACGCCACCTTTGGGAATTCTTGTGGCCAAGAAAAAGACGTTCTCGTGTTTAATGATTGTGAACAATATGAAGGGGTTAATGGGGAACACTACACTCAGAAGAGTCTGTATTTTTGTTGGCTTGTGGTGTCTGTACTTTCAAACTCTTAACACGATTGTAGCTTTTTGCTTTCTGCGGCTCTGCCTTCAGGTGCGTGTCCACGGGGAATCTCGAATAAGGTACTTGGGGAAGCAGTCGGGCTGTGACTTCATGGAAAGTCATTAAGGGAGCGAACGAAGGCCAGCTTCCTCTCGGATGTGAGCAAAGAATTCTTGGAGTGTCTCTTATTCAGATTTCCGACTCGGGCGCGCTCTGAATCATCGGTTTGACGGCACACGACTGCAGAGAATCCCGCTCATACGGCATTAGATTAAGACACGAAGTCCTCACAATCCCATAATCTCTGCAAGCCTGCACTGTCAGTTCTGAGGGTTAATGTTTACTGAATTCAAAGGGTGCACCGTTGATGCTTTCTGATCCGAGCTCGGCTCCTGTTGTTTTGAATGTACATCTGGGCTTCACCAGAGATGACACACAGGCATTGTTTTATCCAAATATACTTGACTGAAGCCCCGCCTTTCATCACCAACTACTCTGAGTGAACTTGCATGCGTTTGCTTTTTCACCCACATGCCTAGTTGTTTTTAGTCTGTAGCGAAAGTGAAGATGAGGGAAGTTAACCAATAAGAAGCAGAAACGATGAAGGTATCCAATCATATCCTGAACCCACGAGTGGAAATACTGAGCAGCACTATTCCATTGAAGTTTTTCTAAAAGTGTTTGTCCTTATTTTTGTATTAAAGGTAACCAAACTCTGAGTTTGGGCACATTGTTGTATGTATGTGACTTAGTTAGCAGGTGGAGAGTAAACCTTTTGAGTGTGTGTGTGTGCGCGCGTGCGCGTGTGTGTGTCTGTGTATGTGTGCACTCTCCTTTAACCAAGAAGCATGTTTTATACATATAAATATACACAGTATATATTTTACATGCCGTACAGTGCACATATTATTTATACAGCCTTGTCCACTTTGTATTTAAGGGCTCTACATCCAGACTGCATGTTTGCTATCAAACAGCTCTATAATAACCACTTCAACAATAAAGACATGGATGTGCCTTTTGGTTTTGAATCATTTCTGTTTTAAACATGTCGGATGCTTTCATTCTGCAGCGATGTGCAAGTATGGTGGACCAGAAGTGCCAAAATAAAATTAAAAACTAGCATTTTTGTATAATAAATTCATAAAATGTGGAAAATTAATATTTTTGTATTTATTTGTCCTCTATTAGGCATATGTAGTTTAATTTGTATTGTGATAGGTGAAATGACTCGCTGTTGGTAATGCTGAACACTGCATATTAAAGAAAAACAATTGTGTAAAATGGAACATTAAATATAAAGAAAGTGGAGGAATTCATATAGTTTTGGTCATTTTGCCTCTGTATACCACCGCGGTGGATTTTAAATGAATCCAAGTACAAACGAAGCGTCGACGTTGAGCTTTAATTCAAGGGATTTTCCAAAGATCTGGAATAACTTGAGGAATTACAGCCTTTTCCTTTGATCCCACAGATGTCACCGACGTCACTGCGTTTCTGCCTTTGAGCTGCTCTGCAGACCTTTACTGCTGCTTGTTTGTGGGTCTCTGCCTTCACTTTTGTATTTAACATCTAAAAAGCTGCTGTCTTGAGCTGAGATCAGCTGACGTGAATCATTTCTTTGCCGTGAGAAACTTTTCTGTTGCTTTTGCAGTTTGCTTTGGGTCATCATCCATTTGCACTGTGGGGGGCTGATCACTTTTGCAGCATTGGGCTGAATCTGAACGCTGTGCAGCCCTGTACACTCACACTTCACACCAATCACGTGTCAAAGATTGTTTTCAGAACTGTGCAGACGCTAAAATGTGTCCTAATCTGACCTGGTGTTCCTGAGGGTAACCAGAGGTTCGCACCTTGCTGTCGACCCTCTGTATCCCCATTCATGAAGGCGTGTCCTGATTGTAGTCCGGCACTGATAATCCACCTGCAATCACACGCTTCAGTTGTCTTCTGGTGTTGCTGAACCAGCCAGATCAGTTCTTCTTTTAAAGACCGTACAGACGTTTTTCATCTCCGGTTTCTTTTGATTTTCCTGCCTAATGACGGCTTCCTTCATATTATTTGGAGCTCCAGAGAACAGCTATCAAATGCTTTAGCAGTTCAGGTCATTGATTAACGAGAAACGAGGCCTCACCTGGCTGTGAAACTGCTCGTTAGTGAGTTGTCCAATTAATTTTGAGGCTCTGAAAATGGGAGACTAATTCCTGATCAGTTAATACTTTGTTAAACTGCTTCATTTAAAAACTGAGCTTGATTTTAAAATTCCCTGCAGTGGAGCACAGAGGCAAAATTATTTAAAAAAAGCGTCTTTATCCAAAATATATGGAGCTGTTATAAAGAAGCAGATTAAATGACTGAATTTTTGGCCCCTTTAATGCAGTATTTTGATTTTGGAAGTGCTGGTCCTGCACACTGATCATGACTTTTATGAAATAACTTCACTGTAAAAAAAAAAGGTAGAACATTTGGTTTATTAGAACAGTCCAGAAAATAAGTTTACATACATAAAACTTTTCAAAACCAGTTTTCCCTGAATAGAAATATTTCATGTACTTTGTTTGTGCTGTCTGTGAATACGCAGACAGGACAACAAAGCATTGGTCTTTGTAAAAATCTGTTGGAACAAAGTGGAATGGGAATGTGTGGATTCAGCTGTTTTCTCTTACAGTGCCGGCTGTGCCTAAAGTGACCCGGTTCACTGTGATCTCCGGGATCCAGCATTAAATACTCAGTCTTCTTTCTTGGAGCTGCTGCCACGTCTCTGGTAGTAGATCACAGTGAGCAGCACCCACAGGTTCAGTAAGGTCATTGCTACGAATCGCACCAGAACTGCGACGAAAAGAAAGATTATCAGAAACAAAAAGCTGACGGGACGAAAGGCGCTCGATGCCCTTTGGTCTTGTGAGGATCTATAGGTTTCTGTTGGTGCATAAAGTTGAGAGACAGTCCTGTTTCTGAGGTTTCCTTTGGACTCAAATCAGAAATAAAACTGTCATGTCTCACATTGTAGACATCATCTCCTCCTGTCTGCAGGTCCAGCTTCAACATCCCTTGTAATAATATATCCACTCTCCCTCCTCTGCACATGTCCAAACCACCTCAGCCTTCCCTCTCTTTGTCTCCAGAACACAGCCTGAGCCGTCTGATCCTGTCCGTCCTGGCAGCTCCCAGTGAAAATCGTAGCATCTCCAGCTCAGCTTCCTGCCTTTTTTGTCAGTGCCACCATCTCCAAAGCCAGGTCTCACTATACTAGATATACGATGCATTACTGAACAAGCCCAGGTGCTTCTGACCTCATCCACACTAATCTGCCTTTTTGTTTCACAGCGTTCTTTTACCTCCCATCATCACATGAGCCTAAAATTAAGCATTTAATTGGGTATGTGCATTTTATCAGCTAATTAGTAAATTAACATCAATAGCTATTCTTATATGCAGTCTATGATGCTTCCCCACAGAAAGGCACAAAGTTCACACACAAAAAAAAGCAGCTCATTTTAAAACTGATGAAAGTTATTTAGAAGACAAATCATTTTCCTCTGAAGTGTTCATTAAAAATTCTGGGATGCGACACCTCCCAAAGTCGTTTGTTATTCAGACCGACTTACCCTGCACGTCTCCAGTTGTCACTGTGGTGGTGTAAATCCGAGCTGAAACAAAGAGGAAGCAGAGTTAATGACATCCCCGTTACCCGACAGAGCATCTGATCATTAATTAATGAAGCGTTGGATTGCTCATTTATTAAATCAGGGGCTGGGTAAACACTACCATACATATTCATGAAATGAAAGATTAGAGTTGCCTCTTTAGGGAGGGGAACTTATGAGAACTGATAAAACTGCTTAACAGGATTAAATTTGGGGAGGAATTCTAAACGCAAGTGTTAGACGGAGATAAAATAGCGACACGACCGCAGTTTAAAGAGCGCAGATAAGATAACACTTAAGAGATTTGTTATTTTAGCTGTGTGCGGAAACACGATGGAAATGGGGTCAGAGGGCGGCATAAATCTGAGGGGTTGAATCAAAAAAGTTGCATTAAGCATTGAGGAACGAGCCCCGTGTTTTCAGAGGCTCGGATGTAACAGGACAAATTAAAGAGTGGTCGTCCTCTCCTGTGATGCTTTACCAGACCTTTGCTGCAGCTGCCTTCAGGTCTTTCAGTCTTTCTACCTTTAATTTTTAAATGTATCTCAGTGGGTTGGAATTAAGTGATTCACTTCCTTAACTTCCAAATCTTTTCGGTTGCTTTTGCAACTTTTTTCATCTAGACAAGTGAATCTTTAACCAAAGAGTGGCTCTTTCTTTACCTTCTCTACTTACATTATGATTTGCCAACCTCCTGGTGAGTTTTGTGAATGCTTTCCTCCTGATCATGGAAAGGATCCCGCGACCACTGAAGAGTTCACTACTATGGTCTAGTTTCTTCTCAAAATGTACTAAAAGATTTATTTGGGTTCTCCACATGTTCCTGGCATCTCTGTTGGATTTTATTATATCCTAATTATTAATTTATCAATTATAGTACCTCTGGACAAAAAGCCTAAGATTTGGCTGGTTAAACATTACACTCACCCATACACGTGTAGGTAGCCAGAGCCCAGGAGAGGGCGCTAACCTGCCTGCCATCCTTGGACTTCCACAGGCATTGCAGCTGGGCAAACTTACTGGCTGCACTAATGAATGTGCACAGGCTCTGAGAGGAGAAGGAGGTCAGACTTGATGTGATAACACACCGAGCACTCGGCTGAATTTCAAAAAGTTTCAAACCCTTCTAAACAGCTCAAACTTTAGGTTGTGGAGGGTTCACTGCTCTCAACTATTTAAATGCAAAACACCCTGAGACATGTTCATCTCATTAACCAATGAGGCCATTTGGCATTTATGAGGTCTGGGTGAGAAACACCAGGTGAAATGAGGTCTGGATACGTTTTTTCTCAAAGCTCCACCTCATTGCCTCTGACTGATGGCATACCATCTCTGACTGTCACATACTCTGACTTATGATTGATGTTAAACTGCTTTATTACCATAGCCAAATCTATGATCCACTTCTCCAGAGTCAGGAGCCTCCAGCCTCCCACAAACCTGAACACAAGCACGTTAAGGCAGGGACACAAAAGCCTAATGGGTCATTGATTTCTGCAAAAACCGAATGAGCACTTTCACGTCAGTTGGTGTGATAGGAAAGTGAAAGGATACAGCACGGTGTAGATGAGGCTCTGCCGCAGGCTGCCGTTGTAGTGGAGAATCAGGAGGAGGAGGATGACGTCTGAGGACACACGGCAGGTTATCACACGCGGCACTTAGGGCTGCATTTGATTTCCATTTCAAGGGCTGCTGATGTATGCAGATGCTTCAGAAAGTAGTCAGACTTCTTCAGTTTTTGCAACCTTATTTTGCCCATCACTCTACCCTTAATTACCCTCAATGAAAAGTCTTCATTTCCTCTACCGCTGCCACAGGCGCCAAGTTGCCAATCATATGTGCAGCTTTACTAAAACAAGACGCATTAATGTGACTGAGCTCCTTTTGAATGATCTACAGAGAGCAGTGCGAGGCGTTTAACACTCTGAATGATAAATTAATTAAGGAATGCAGATCTAAAAAGAGACGCTGAGATAATTATAAGCACAGAACAGCATAGCTTACCTTGAGCAATGAGGATGGGATATTCCAAGTAGGTTGGAGGTGGGTAGTCATAGTACATCTGATATGTTACAAAAACAATGAACCTGTAAAGCATATAGTGTCAAGTTACTGAACCAGAGGTGTTTTATGATATTCTGTACTGATTAAAATGAGATACAATGCTCAGGAGCAAATGAGGCAAAGACTCAAGTGGCTGGCACAAAAGCAGATCACTTAAAGCTTGATGTTGTGGGAAGGGATTCACTCAGGGAGTCAACAAGCAGCTTCAGAGCCAAGTGGTGACAGGATGATCGGCTCATTCGCTCCTTTATGGGAGCAGCTCGGCTCAATATGCTCAGCAAACACGATGAATCAACAGAGGTGGCCTTCAGCAGGAGAATCTCTGCAAGCAGTGAGCGATGGAGGACTGAAGCTACCACAATCAAAAAATAAGGAAGTAAAGATGCCAATAAATGCACCACTAATAATAATAATAATAATAAAAAGAACATCAAATAAATTCATTTTTAAATGGTATTTGTTTTTACTTTAATTACATTTGCATTAATTTTTCCTTCCGTTTATCAATGCATTTTATTTTTGCATCATTACATCTATTATTGGGGGGCAGAGGGGTTCCATTTCTGCTAAAGGGAAAATATTATAGAAATAAATACATGCAGCCATAAAGTCCCCCATGCGCCCCACGGACTTAGGTCAGACCAGCAGCAAGCCTCTCCTCCAGGGTGGGGCCCCAGTGTCCTGGATTCCTTCATCGCCGAGGTCTTTTCAATCATATTTGGTCGCTTAGGGAATTTGCCTCAGCCGACCCTACAAGGGGGCAAGCTTACCTCCAAATGCAATTAATCGGTCCTGTGGTGACTTGTGCGAGGTCAGGAATGTGGGCACCCTTAGAGATGAGGTGAGAAGCAGAGCTGCAGCTCTTCTGCTATGTAAGGAGGAAGTTAAAGTGGTTCAGGTGTCTGACTCGGATGCCACCTAGATACCTCACAGGTGAGGTGCTTTAGGTATAGAAGGAGAGCCTGGGGAAGATCCAGGACACACTAGAGAGATTACATCTCCCAGCTGAGGCTGAGGACCGCACTGGTATCACAGCGCTAAAGGACATGGCCGAGGAGAGGGAGCTTTTGCCCACCAACAACAGAACCAAACCCCTGACATTCATGCCAAATGACACAAGAGCTTTTCTTTTCTCCTTTGCAGCCATGCTCTGTAGCTATAACTGCACACACATCGTCACCATTTCACTGTGGCATGCACAATGACTTCAGGCTATCGCTTACCAAAACAGTGGAGACATTACAGACGGCGCAGCCACTGCCAGGCACCGAGCAGAGAGAAATTACGCAGCTTTACAGACACCAACTTTCTCCCTCCTGCAGTGAAGATAACCACAACACTTCCTGTTTGATACATAAGACGTCCTTCAAGCTCTAATCTGCTGCCAGAACCCACAAAACCACCCAAAGCCAATTCTTAGCCCATTCTCAATCATTTAACCAAAATCTTCAGCTGGGCAAACAAAGCAGTTGTTCAGTGTTGAGCTTCACAGAAGCATTTTGTTTTTCATTTTCAGGTACTGTCGCTTTGCAGCTGTTAGGAACATAATCTCTTCATGTTCTATTTAGCTTATAATCTGTAAGAAAACTTGATTTCTTTTTTTATCAAAGGAAAAGTGATTCATATTTATGCCCAGAAGTGTTGTTAGGTAGGATCGTACCTAGTTCTCTCTGCCATCTGAGTCCCTGTGACAGAAATAATCATATTTTGTATCAAAATGGGTCATTGCTCATTTTTAAATGCTTGTCTTACACTATTAACCGCCCTCTTCCATAGAAAGTCGAATATGTGTCGAAATTAGTACTTTTTACAATAAGCGCTGATTGGTTTTTTTGCATGACATGTCCGTCCACACACACACACACACACTAAAAAAAGAATAACGGTCAACCAGAATTCAGACTCTCACCGGAAGCGCTGAGTGTTTAGAGGCTGTTATTTCTGCAAAATATTGATGTAATTTTTCTGTTGGGGTGCCAAAACCTATGCACCTACCAAATTTTGTTAAAATAATTATTGCAAACTTTCTGAAAATCCTATGAACTTCATTTCACTCCTTCAATATCACTTTGTTCGTTTTCTATATTATGCATTTAATTTATATTTATGACCCAAACAACCAGTGATTTATGAAGGAAAATCATGGAAATTATCATATATATATATATATATATATATATATATATATATATATATATATATATATATATATATTTTTTTTTATTTTTTTTTGTTTGTATATATATATATATTTTTTTGTATTTTTTTGTGTT
>VOQJ01031752.1:7490-25242 GCA_015052665.1 Apistogramma diplotaenia
AGTACCTGCAAGGTGTACCTAATAAGGTGTCCGATAAGTATTCAACCAGTCTGTGGTCATGCACATGCGTGGCTGCACCACCTGTCTGGCCACTTGCCTCACTTCACACATGGACCTCAATGTGAGGGGCCTCCTGAGGGAAGCCAGTGTGTGGTTTGTGTCCAGCGGAGGAGGTGGAGGATCGATACGAGGGACGAGAGAACTTCAAACACACAGCAAGCTGACTGAGCAGGCAGCTCTGCACAACCTGCCGTCCCTTCTGCTACAGAAACACTCGGATTGTCACAAGAGATTAAGTTTGGGATGCGGCAGCACCGGGAGACGGCGAAACACCCAAACCAGGCGAGCTCTGCTCAAAGCTTTATATAAAAAGCACCGAGCCCCCCCTCAAAGCTGATGCAGTGCCCATCTCTCACAGTCAGACATCCAAACATCTGGATTTTGTTCACTTTTTTAAGCAGAACATATTCAGCACGTTTATGATTCTAGTCTCTTTTTATTAGAATAATCCAATTATTTAACTTAAAGTTCACGCGTGGGGGTTGATGAGAGCGAGCGGAAGCTAAACATTATGCATTGTAGAAACTTTCAGCTGCTCCCGTCAGTCACCGGAGCCCCGTGGTGGGTGTCTTTATGGCCTCTCATGAGTCACGGCTGTCTGGGAGCACACGGCTGCTCGTCGACGGACTGAGAACACACTCGGTGTGGGTTGTGTTATTGTAACCTGTCCTGTTTGAAAGGGATCCCTGTCACACTGGGTTTACTGTAGAGATTGTAGTGTTTATTCATGGATGTGACTCAGATGTAAAATCGCCTTCTGGCCGCTGCATATGTGGTAACGTTCATGCTACAGTGGCGTGCCTCTCATCCGTCAGAAGCGCACACACATGAAAGGAAACACACATTAGCGGGTGTGTGTGCGTGGTTTGTGTCAACCTTGGGCTTTCTCGCACCTGCTGTGTTTCATATTCAGCGAGGATCCTAATCAGCTGCGCCGTCTCCGAGCTGGGAAAAACAACCGTGAGAATAGAACATCTATTTACAACCCGAGCCCTGCCTTCCAATTAATCACCAGGCGGCCAACAGGCCTGCGAGAATAAAAAAAGAGCAACTACAGCTGCCACAGTAAACACAGGGAGGCAGAGAAGGAAGGTAAGAGGAGTGAGTTGATGTAAGACTGAAGAGGAGGACGACAGGAGGAGGAGGAGGAGCAGCGCACGCAGATAAACATGATCCGCATTGCTGAGACATTGGTGACCTTTACCCAGAAGCCAGTTCATCAACAAGGGGTCAATACGAGTGCCTGTTTATTTTTGGACTCTGGCAGAAGCACACGGGGACATGTGTGATGTCCTCCACCTTCAGCACTTTCTCAGCTCCACACACACACACACACACACACACTCACAGAGCCCCTGAGGCTGGCATCGACTTTGCCCTCGGGGTGCAAACTAATTTGTGCACAATCTAACATGGTAACTCCCTGCAAACTCCTCCAGACAACTGTCTAAATACTCACCCTGCTGCAGGGCACAGCCGAGCTATAATGAGATGCTGCTGGTTTCAGAGCGTGTGCGCGGGAGCCTACGTGCACGCGTGTCGGCCCGTTACCCCGGGAACCGTGAGCGGTAACGCTGCTTTGCCTGTGTGGAACCTTTGTTCCAGGACTGCCATCGCTGACTGTAATGTGTGTGCGTTTGAAAGCTTCAGCACGGATATCATCCCTCTGATGGAAGGCCAGTAATCAGAACTTGACTGTGGCATTTCTGAAGCCGTCACAGCGGGAACGTTGCTGCTGTAACAGCTGTAACAGCGGAAGGAAGATCGAGGTCTCGAGTTTGTGCAAATTCGCACTTTAAGCAATTGATCGAGGTGAAAAGAAACCTCTGTTCCACACCCTGCAGCTCTCTTTGGGGTTTTAATTCCTCCCGTAGTGTGTGTACACGCTGAGAAACCACAGACTGCGGTGCTGAGAGGCCTGTGGACGCATCGACTTAGATTTAACGCTGAAAACGTCTTTAACTCGTTTCAAGAGAGAAAAGTTTTCGCTGTCAAAGACTTCAAAAGTGAGTCTTTTGACAGCAGCCAGAAACACAGGCCTCAACGGCTTCATATCGAATCAGCCCGTCACACTGATCTGTGTGTGTGTGTGTGTGTGTGTGTGTGTGTGTGCGTGTGTGTGTGTTCAGAGCCATTCTTCATTGGTTGAACAAAAACTAGCAGCCCTATCCCAATTAATTACCAATTAATTACTAGCATTACTGCTACTGTACATCATATTACTTATATATGACTTGCTTGATGATGTGCTGCATATTTCCCCTCACTTATTACTTATTAGCATTGTTGGTCCCCAAATGAAGACAGTAATCAGTCTTTAACACCACTTCCTGTGTTTACTCTGCCTGCAGCGCTGCGTTCTGAGCATTAATTATTGTCTTTGCTCTTCACTGATTGTGGTGCTCGTCTTATTGACCAGATGTGTTGTGTGTGTACATGTGTACTCAGGATTCGGGACGCAGTAACCCCCTCTCTCCATCAGTGTTGCAAATGTCCAAAATACCTAAAAAATATACTCTTTGTTTTATCGTGCATGTATGAGACACTCGAGCTTTCTGTGTTTGTGCAAAGAGAACTGAGAATTGAAGCTTTGAAGGAAAAACCAAATGAGAACATGAAGAAGAGAAACTGGAGCAATAAGGACAGATATGACCTGCGGGTGTCTCAGTGTGTCTGAATGTCACGTCTCAGCTTGTTTGCTGCCCTGGGCTTCTCGTCCCGGCTAAAGAACTTCCTGCGTGTTTCGCACGGACTCGTCTGCATCCCTGTAAAGATCCACGCTAATCGCATCAGCAGTGCAGGTATCGGTTTCTATATGAGCCTCCCAGTATGAGGAAACAAAGAGGCAGACTAACCTCTGTGTTCTGCTATACAGGGACCGTCTATTTCACCCACATAAAATATAGATGTAAGATAAACAACTGTGCGAGTATCGTATTTGTTTACTTCTTGGAAGCAAAGATACCCTGAAGATTAAATGACTTGTTCAGATTTTTTTTAGTCTGTGACGGGAAGGTGAGGTGTGAATGGAAACACTGACCCAAGTCCACCTGAGCCGGTGAGCCCGGTGTCGTCTCCGGTTTCCCTCCTGTTCACTTGAAACCAGCTGTCAGTCGGTGCAGAATGAGAACGTACACATGCGTGATCCCCATATGTTCCACTGCCACGAAGGCCGCTCTCATTCATTTCACTCGGGCTGTAACCTCCACCTCCGTCACATCCTCCTTCCTCCGAAACAAGGATCGGCTTACTTTGGTTTTTCTGTCTTAGATTATTCTTTAGGGCAGCTTCATGCCACCGCTGTAGACTGGACCAGCAGACACTGTAGTACCAGCTATATTTACATCTCAGACAATCTAATAAGTGAACAAGGAGAGAGCTGGAGCATTGTTCCGGTCACTTTGACAGGATACAAGACTGCTGATGGACACAGTGGTTATTACTGCAAGTAGTGGACCTCTGACTCTTTGCTGCAGAGTAGCTTCCTGACAGCAACATGCAGTCCATCCCTGGCAATTACTGTTTATGCAGCGAGCTGATTCTTTTATTTGGAAGGACTCAGAGTGAGTGAGCGGTGACAGATCTGCTGTCCGTCCCCCAGAAACCGTTTGTAGGTGGCAGCTGACTGGGAGGACAGCGTCCACAGACAATGTTTTTATTGAGGTGCTTGGGATGGATGGTGGGCCATTCAGTCAAACACTCATTGAATCCAGGTGTTCCAAACGCTGTTGGAAACAACAGCGACTCAGCCATGAAGGGGTAGGCCATGTAACATCACAGAGTGGGGTCAGTGGATGCTGAGGTCAGAGTGCACAGAGGTCACCAACTTCCTGCAGAGTCACTACAGACCTGCAACCTTCATGTGGCCTTCAGGTTAGCTCAGGAACAGAGTGCAGAGCTTCACGGATGGGTTTCCATGGCAGCTGCATCCAAGCCTTCCATCACCAGGCTCAAAGTGATGGATGCAGAGGTGTAAAGCACGCCACCACTGGACTCTGGAGCAGCGGAGACGTGTTCTCTGGAGGGATGAACCGCACTTCTCCATCTGGCTATCTGATGGATGAGTCTGGGTTTGCTGGTTGCCATGGGAACGGTACTTGTCTGACTACATTGTGCGAAGTGTAAAGTTTGGTGGAGGGGGGGTTATGGTGTGGGGGTGTTTTTCAGGAGTTGGGCTCGGCCCCTCAGTTCCAGTGAGAGGAACTCTGAATGCTTCAGCACATCAAGACATTTGGGACAATCTGATGCTTCGTGGGAGCAGTTTGGGGATGGCCCCTTCCTGCTCCAACATGACTGCACACCAGAGCAGCTCCATGAAGACATGATGAGCCAGTTTGGTGAGGAAGAACTTGACTGGCCTGCAGAGTCCTGACCTCAGCCTGAGATGGGATGAATCAGAGACTGTGAGCCAGGCCTTCTCTCCAACATCAGTGACCTCACAGAGGTGCTTCTGGAAGAATGGTCAGGAATTCCCATAAACACTCCTGAACCTGTGGAAAACTTCCCAGAAGAGGTGTTACAGCTGCAGAGGGTAATTACTACAAATGTATGTAAATTATATTTCAAGAGCTCTGAAGGATCGAATGTTTATCGGACAAAGGTGGAGGTGCATTGGTGATGCTGCTGCCCCACGCTTGTGTGGACTTCCTCTTGGAACTTGATGCTTTGGGATGCTTATTACACCAACTGGGAAAATTGGATGTGAGATGGAAAAAGGTGCTCAGAGTTCATAGAATATATAAATATAAATGTCGGGTTATTTCAAGACTTATGCTGTTTTCAGTAGAGCAGATTTGTTATGAAGTAGGTAAAATATTTCCATCATTGCTTAAGAAGAGTCGCGGTTAAATATTTCACTCTGTATTCAGTGAAAAGCTGGGACAAAGATGCTGCTGACAAAGGAAGGAAGACTTTTACTACGTGGTAATAAACTCAGTGACTTACAGCAGAGGTTGCACAAAGGCTCCAGAGGTATTACAGCCAAACCCCTCAAACAATGGTGCAGGTACAACTGTGTTAAGCATGTAAACAAATCTTTGATCATAACTGTGCCATAAATCATAAAGCACACATTCACTGAGTCACAGAGCAGAAGCATTCAGAAACACTGTGTGAGCTGCAGCTTTACACAGAACAAAGTATATTACACTGGAAAATGGATCAATCCATCCACCAACATCTGTGTCATTATGTGTGTTTGGTTTTTCTGTTTTTCTGACACACGAGTTTGGGTTCTGCTTCCAGAGCCCAACTCTTTCCCCTCACACTGAAGCTGGCAGCGCTGCTTAATATGCTACAATGAAATGCTAGCATGCCCATCAATAGTGGGTTAGCAGTGAGAAACCCGTGTGCGAGTGGTTTACTGCAGGCTGAGCTCAGCAGAAGGATTGAATTAGGAGCAGCGAGAGGCTGCGTTGGGCTAATTGGGAGCGACAGGGCCTGGCCAGTGTCTCAGGGCCCAGCTGACTGCAGCAGCACACCGATCTCTGCAGGTCACCTCACTCCCAGTGCTGATGCTGCAGTCAGTCTGCACAAACACCAGTCTCACATGGGTGCTTCAAGTGCAGGACTTCAGAATCTAAATGAGCATCATGTTACGCTCCAGCCTTTTCCAAACAGGTGTGACAATGCTGTTTACACCTGCAGCAAAGAACGAGGGCGGAGCCTAAACCGACAAAACCTAGAAAGTGTTCGAGTGAAGGTTCTGATGCTCGTGATATAAAAGAAAGCGCCAACAGTGGCTTCTTGTTGTGGAAATCTGTCCCTTTTTAACGGACTTTGAAATTTAATCTGGATTAAAGTCTTTATTTCAGTTGTTGCTAAAAAGTGGGCCCCAGCGCCGTCTGTCTGACCAGGTCGGTCATCATTCAGCTGCCTCTCAGGAGGGTCTCGTCCCTGAAAAAGCCCCCTGCTCCACTGGCTGCAGGTTGGGGCAGAATGCTAATGTGCTGCTGGTCAGCGTGAGAAAGCAGAAGCCGGGGCTCGATGTAACCATTAATTGTGAATCACAATGGTGCCCATATAGAGAGGGCATGGCTGCGCATAAAGAACCCGGTGGACAATGGGCCAAACATCTCTCACAATCAAAGCCTGCCGGGGGGAAGTGGTCACTAATATAATGTGCAACATGACAGATTAGGCAGCAAGAACACAGTGCACAAAATTACATTGTTTAAACGAAGAAGGAGAGGAAGGAGGAGGAAGTGGAGCCGAGTTAATCATCCAGGTTGAATGGCTGCCAGGTAGGGCGGCAGCTTCTCACACTATAAAGACACGACGGCAGAAGCAGGCAAACAGAAGGAGCCTGAAAGCCTCGAGCAAAGAGGGAAAGTGATACAAACAGTCCACTTTCTTACCACAAACGGGACCGAAACACTGACACCAACCCTTTATGTGATCCGGGAGAGCTGCTCTCAGTGGGAAGCAGGCCTCGGAGGATCAGAGTTTGGAGTCAGCGCGGAAACAAATCATTCTCTGGCTAACGGGTAGAGGTTCAATTAGATGCACTGCCTCAAACGGACTAGAATTCAATTATGTAAAGAACGAGTTACGGTTGAAGGATGGAAATAAACAAGGTGCTCTGATGTTTTATTCATCCCACACCCCAAAATACCTCCTGCATTAAACAGCAGCCGGCTTCAGCTTCAGAGGCTGCAGTCTTATTTTTCCAGCTGCCTTAAAGTCAAATTACACGACCAGCAATTTTCATGTTTGCTAAGATTGCTGCGATTTTAATTATTCTGCTGTGAGGAACTAAAAAAGAGCTACAGAGTGAATTTTGTGACTGGAACACAAGAGAACATGTTCCAGAAAGATCCACACGCCGCTGTGTAAAGGGACTGCAGAAGACGCATCAACATTAATGAGCAGGTTTACCTTAAAAACGGCACAACTGTCACTTTTATTTTAACTGCTCCTTTTTAATTTTCGTAAACCGCAGAGAGTGAATGAAAGACTGGGTTATAACAGCTGTAATGTGGCTGTAAACAGCTGTTTTAAATGTTAAATTATGAATTATTTAGTCAGTATTACGTACAGTTTGGCTCCTTCACAGCAGTGTTTTGTTACTGTGTGGCATCACATCAAAGTGGGCTAAAAAGCAGTCATATCACTAAGCAAGGCAGTAAACTGGGATAAACTGGGACAAACTGGAATAAACTGGAATAAACTGGGACAAACTGGGACAAACTGCGACAAACTGGGATAAACTGGGATAAACTGAGATAAACTGAGATAAACTGGGACAAACTGGGACAAACTGGGACAAACTGGGACAAACTGGGATAAACTGGGATAAACTGGGATAAACTGGGATAAACTGAGATAAACTGAGATAAACTCTCCCCCTGAAGGGTGTAAAGGTGAGTGCAGCCACTGATGTTACATGTTACATACATGTCAGATAAACTGCTGAATACAAGTGTGTTTAATGTTTTGCTGGTTGATGACAGACTTCACACTGCAGCAGGAAGTTGATGTATTACGGCGATGAGCAGCGGAAGTTTCACACCAGAGGGCCTGCAGGTATTCTTGTTAAAATGGACTTCACACACACATTCACACACAGACGAAAACATCGGGAACAACCAGGAGTTCGATATCGCGCAGACTGGAGCAGCCAGGGACCGAAGCAGCAACCCGCTCCGCCCCCCCGAGCCACAGTGTGTTCACACTGAGGTGCAGCAAAGCTGTTGGTCCCAGGCAAACTCAGAGGTTTTCATTAGAAATCTTTATCTAACCAAGTGGAAATTTAGATTTTTATGACTGCCTTATTTCACCGGATGCTGTATGGAAGGATGGAACGACATCATATGATTCCCAAGCTAAAAATATGGGAAAAGGCCAAATAGTCGGGGTCACTGGGCCCTCGGCCGCCTCCTGTGGTGCTCCTGACAGGTAATTACAGCATGAAAAGAAATAAAGTCAACAACAGGAACTCTTGAACCAGTTTTTGTGCTGTTTTGACAGACTTTAGTAAAATGTTGCTGATCTTCATATAGCAGCCGGCTCGGAGCGCTGCTGCCAGGCACTGGGAGATGAATCCAGCTCCACGGTGCCGTCCTTCCCTGAGCTCTGAGCACGCCGACCCTCACAGCCTGTGGCATCAGTTTAGCATGCAGGGCAGCAGCTCTCCAAACGCCCACCGCCAATGAATCATGCACACGCACACACACAAGCATGCACACACGTAGCATTTAATCTCGTCCGCATAGCCGACAGCTCGTTAATTTTACACTCCATAAAGGCGTGAAGAGCATTGCATCAATATCTAACACAATTGCTTTGCTGAGACCAGCAGATAAAAACACACAGAGACGTAAATACAATAGTTAATCAGCATAAATGATGTGTGCTGCATGTTATAAATTCTCCGGTTTGTAAGTATGTACATTATGAACACCTGCAAACTGGTCGGGCCTGAATCTGAATAATGAAGAGGAAGTAAACCGAGTACAATTTGAATCCTTGCCTCTTGTGAACGCACGTGAGGCGATTCCCCAACAATCGTGTCCTGCACGAGAGCGTAGCAGGTCGATCAGGTAACGCTGCTGCTATGAGGAACTCCTGAGAAAACAGACGTATCTTCTCACTGTAGTGATGACATATCTTTATCACGTCCTCCTGCAGAGCTGCTGTGGGATTTTCCATCGTGACGTGTTAATATGTTCTCAGTCACACACAGAGAGGCTCTGCAAACACTTAGTGGTATAAAACAAAGAAATGCATTCATAGAGTTTGTGATGAGTTTCAGTGATTTTAAGTTTGATTGCTGATGGTGGATCTTCATCACATGGCTCCACTTCACCCCACTGCAGCTCTGCATGTCGCCCTTGTTTTCCCAAGTGTAGCAGAACACTTCTTCTCCTGGACATCCCCATACCTCCACAGGTATGCCATTTCAGCCGACTACCTTTCCACTCTTCATAGCTGCCATCACTTCCTCCTTATTAATCTGAGAATCCAGTATCAGGTGTGACCGTGTCATTCTCAGGTATCGAGTGTCTGGAGGATGTGCCCCGCCCCTTTCCCCTCTGCTTCTCTAAAGGCGTCTCCTGGAACGGATAAGGAACGGATAATGGAACGGATAAGGAACGGATGAGGAAAGAGTGAAAAACAAGTGTGGCACGCGCGGTTGTTAGGAGAACCGTCTAAAGGCAGCAAACATGAAAATCACTCTCATTACTGCATGAACACAGAGAAGCTAACACTACCTCTGCTAATGGGATTATTAATGATGGTGGTTTCCATCAGCTTTGTCACGCACGTGCTGTTTCCAAAAATGAAAAACTAACTAAAATCCCTCTTTGCTTTTGCATGCACATAAACTAATTACATGAAAAATGTAGGAACGTTGTCATTCTCACACCTACACTTGTAACTTGAGATGTTGCTGCAGGTTCTGCAGCTTGAGGTTTGAACCCTGCGTGAACCTCGTGTCCTGATTGAAAACCTGCCGCTGACAGAATCACGACAGAGCTGACCTTCTCTGCTCCGGCTGCTCTCGTAGCTCAAAGGCATCTCAGCAGCCATCACTGCTAATGATTCACTGGCTCACAAGGTGAGAGCAGCACTCACTCACACACACACACACACACACACACACACACACACACACACACACACACACGCAGGACAAAGCTGAGTGAGACACTTCAGAAGGTCAGTGTATGGAAAGATGGAAGGTGACACCTCTTGACACAGACCCCCGCCCCCTTGTCACAGCCCTCGATCCCCGTTCACAAAAGGCAGGAGGAGGGCAAAGACACACACACACACACACACACACACTCATGTGTGTGAGTCCCAATCAGTGGCCACGTCTCCTCTTGAAACGCTCTCATGTCTCAGGCTGATGTAAGGCTGAAATCCCATCCACTCCATTACCTCGTTGGGCAGATGTCAGCAGCTGTGTGCAGGGCCGCTCACTTTGCTTGCTGACGGCCACGCCAGCAGAATGTAACTATTGATTTGCTATAGCAGGAACTGTGGGCTATTAAAAAGAGTAAATATCTCTGGCCCTGCAAAATAAAAAGAGAAGAGGCCAGGACAAGAGGAGGAGAGGAACATCAATTACATGAAAACACTTGATATGCAATGTGATCTCAGCAAGCTGCTGATGACCAGTCCGGTGCTGAGGGAGGAGGAGCCTCTGAGGGAGGAGGAGCCTCTGAGGGAGGAGGAGCCTCTGAGGGAATAACAGTCTCACTGCTTTTAAATGCTTCTGTCTGTGCAGCTGATGAATTAGCAGGTCTGCAGAGGAACATATGCATTAATGCAGACTCCGGCACTCGTGTCATTCCGGTTACATTATCCCGAAACTGCTCCTCATCCAACACGGGCACCCGCCTCTACCCCAACTCCCACTTCCCCCCTCCTCTAGTAACCTTCAGAGGGCTCGGCTCCTCCTCCTCACCTCACACTCCTCCTTTGCTTCCTCCCTCCTCCCCTCTGATCTCCTGCTCTTCTCCTCTTCCTCCTCTTCTCCCTCCATCAAATGGTAATACATGTCTGCCGTTGGCTAGGGCGGCACTTTGAACCCCGGGATGAAAGAGCTGATCCCGTAATGAGAATCTTAATACCAAGAAGCCGTTTGGCTTTAACACGCACGCACACACACACACACACACTCGCCAGCTTTGAACAAGTGAAGTTTACAGTGCTACCCGGCTGCATGTCTAATGCGAGCTATTTTAAAATTCTGCTGCTGCATGAAAGTTGAGTTAAAGTATTGTGCCATCTCAAAGCATCATTCTGGCTCGTTGCAGGTGAATAATGCACATATTTGTCAGAGCACTCGAGCTAAATAAGTGGCATGTTGCTAGGAGCACTTGTTAGATTGTAAACAGACGCCACACTCATCAGGCGTGACCGAACACACTCTTATCAGGATTAAATTGGCCTAAAGCAAACCTTTACAAGCAGGGCAGAATGTGAGAAAATGCACGAGGACTCGACTTTTAATTTCAATAAGCTGAGTGTGTTTCACTAATAAGAATAAGTTTATCCAGCTCCACCTCAGCAGGAGTTGTCTCGAGGTGCTTTACAGACACACGCAGCTAGCACACGCCTCCTCAAAGACACGACGACATGTCGGGGCTATTGTGCAGTTTGTATACCAGCAGTACAGTGGGCACAGGTCAGCTGATAATGTGAGAACGATAAAGCTTTGGTGAGTAAAACTACATCACCATCAGATGTTCAAGCCTGCAAACAGTCCCATAACTGCAGGCACCTTCACGAGCAGCGGGGACGGCCGGTGACATTTACTGTCAGGTAACCCAAAGGTTCTTTTCTGCAGCGACTTCACTTTTCAAACCCTGAAGCTACGAGCGATTCTGAGCGCGCTCAGGAGAGTGAAGCTGTAATGTGACCGCATCAGAGGATGATGAAAAGCATTTGCATGAGACTGAACAACACCAGCTGAGCACAAATGACCCTGAAAGATGATACGTCAGCGTCTTTTTTAAAGTCTGTTTTTCCTCTGACCTCAAAAGCAAATTAAGCCTCAGCTTCATTTCTCCTGCGCTGCCTTTGTCACACCGTAAAGGTTCCTGTATAATAAAGCCTCTGGTGGGTTTCAGCAGCAGCAGCAGTCAAACCACGTCTGATGTCGCCCTCAAGCCGCTGACATCCTCTGACGACGCAGAACTTTCACAGACTCGCAGGAATACAGGAAACGGTTGAGCGAGTGAAACCTGTGCTGTGAGGGTCAGAGGTCGCCTCACCGCGGCGTCAACAAAGGACACGATGGAGAACACATTCTCTGGATGTGAGCTGGTGCTCGTCTCTATTGTTCTCGTATAAAAACACTGAAGCTCCCCGGTGACTTAAAAAGACCACAGAGTCGGCTGCCGGCACTCGCAGCGTGATGATGTACTGAATGTGACAGTGTTGGCTGGATTCCTGCGCATCCACAGGCCACGAGTCTGAGGAGACATCAGATGGGTCGATGTCTCAGAGAGGCTTTGCAGCTGGGGTGGTGGAATGAAAGCCGTATCGACCCGCAGAGTAATGATCTGAGGCTGATGTTACTGCGGCCGACAGATTTCCCAGCAGCACTTGCTCTCGCGGAGTCCTAAAAACGGCACCGATGTGAATCTTTCCATCCCACCTTGACCTTTTACTGAATATCGTGTAGCGCATCAGAGCACCATTTGCTCTCTCGGCTGGTGAAATATTTAAAGCGAGGGAGACGCTGAAAGCGCAGCGCCGACCCCTCGGCCCGGCGTCTCAGTGCCACAGGAGCTGACGGGCTCCATGTGCGCTGATGGGAGCCATGAATGAAACATGGAGGTGGGATGATGGAGGCTCAGAATGGACAAACACAGAGCATTTTAGTGAAGTCTTCACATCTGTGATTCACCGCGTCTGCAGTCCGACTCGCCCGTCGCTGCAGGGACAGCAGCGTTGTAATCACACTGTCAGAGGAGCAGGACAAAGGGGGGGACCGGTGACACGCTTTAACCCGCCTCCGCCTGCTGGAGGAAGGAATCCTCCGCCGTGAGTCATCCTGGAGTGGTTCCCTCTATACACACTCAGGTTACACTCACAACCACATGGCAACCAGCCCGTCATTCAGCCTGAATGTGACACACGCAAACACTTCATACCTGTGGTGACCCAGGGGTCAGACTGTAACTCATTTAATCAGGTGATCTCTAAAGAGAGAACTTTATTGAAGTTATGAGAATTTATTCTCATTTATTTGTTATTTAATTCTTTATTTCTCTGTTTTTCTGGCCTCTGACTTGCATCTTTGCATTAAAGGTAAAATATACTATTAATATAAGTTACAACTTGGCTTAAATGCCCATCTGGCCTGATGGGCAGCCGTTGGATGGTAGGGTTTGGCCTTTCATGTATCACCCCCCCCAAATTCTATATCACTATTGCAATTTGGGAGTAAAAGTTGTCCTGGTCTCAGAGCGGCCAAAACAAATGCAGCCTTATCTCTGCGGTGCAGAAGCAAAAGCAGCTGCACACAAACATCCACTCACAGATTAGAGGGGCGACCGTGCCTCGGCTTCCTATTATTAGAGCAGAGGTTTATGGTCGGAGAGCTCCGGGGATCACAGATTAAATTACATAGACGGGGAACATCAAATACAGGAGAAACTTCCCAGGCTCCGGAGAGAATGATGGGGTCTGGATGAGTTGGGGTTTAAAAAAAAAGAAAGGAGAAAGCGGAGCGGTGTGAAAACGAGGGCTGTGTTACACCAAACCCGTCTCCATTACTTCCTCCACGCTCGGTTGTCTGCAGACACACCAAGCAAAAGGCTTTACAGGATTAATGTGGCAACAGGAATCATACAGCCAGTCCACAGTCAGCACAGGTCAGCGCACGTTTCTGCAGCCATGCAGGCAGTTTAGGATATTTGCTGCCACACGGACTCACACACTGGGAGCTTCAGTAAAGTCACTGTAAAAGCTGCTGCAGAGGCCGAAGTGCTGCACAGCAGGGCGACAGTCTTTATGTTACACCCAGTGATGTGACTCACTTTTAATTGGAGAATCTCGAGCTGCAGTTTGCATTATGCAACAGTAGTTACACCTGCAGTCTGAGTGTGGATGTGGGGACAACGGCAGAGTGTCTGATGTGGCATCATAATAATAGTTTAAAAAATAAGACTACTTTATTATAATACATGTAATCCATGTGTGTGTGTGTTTGTTTCTTCATCCACGGTGTGCCCATCATGGCACAACCACCAAGCTAAAGGCTAAAATCACCTGCTTAATGCAGCTTATAAAAGCATGGCTTCATTCAGACTTCAGTTATGCATGATGCTGTGATGTCACAATGCCTGGCAGTGACTGCACCTCACTGTTGTTTTAGCTTCACAACAATTACATCTTATTTATATCCACAAAAGCTGGATTATTCATAACAACAAAAACCATCCCATCATTTTAATTTCACCAGCATGTCCCAGCATGTCCCAGCATGTCCCAACATGTCCCAGCATGTCCCAGCATGTCCCACCATGTCCCAACATGTCCCAGCATGTCCCAGCATGTCCCAACATGTCCCAACATGTCCCAGCATGTCCCAGCATGTCCCAACATGTCCCAGCATGTCCCAGCATGTCCCAACATGTCCCAGCATGTCCCAGCATGTCCCAGCATGTCCCAACATGTCCCAGCATGTCCCAACATGTCCCAACATGTCCCAACATGTCCCAGCATGTCCCAACATGTCCCAGCATGTCCCAACATGTCCCAACATGTCTTTGGACAAAATTAAATCACTGTTTAAGATGTAAAACTGACAAAAATGTTGGAACTGGGTGCCAGGGTGGCTCAGGGTGTGAGCAGGCGACCATATATGCCACGTGGCGATGCAGGGGGGCAACAGGTTCGATTCCCGACCTGCCGCCCTTTCCCGCATGTCTTCCCCGTCTCTCTCCTCCCACTTTCCGGTCTCTCTCCACTTACGCAACTGTCAATAAAGCCATGAAAGGCCAAAAAATATACTTAAAAAAAAA
The DNA here is from genome assembly GCA_015052665.1 of Apistogramma diplotaenia. NCBI lineage: Eukaryota > Metazoa > Chordata > Actinopteri > Cichliformes > Cichlidae > Apistogramma > Apistogramma diplotaenia. Next base: position 22,037 of record VOQJ01031752.1, read on the forward strand.
AAACAAAAAACGTTGGAACTTTGTTTGCCACAAAAATACTTTGATGTATGATTTCTTCTCCTTTCCTTTAAAGTAAAATAGCACCCTAAATTCATTATTATATTAGGAAATGGTGCTCTAAGTTGAGGCCTGTTATGAATGCAAGCACACTGCCTGTAAAAGCTCCATAAATAAATAAAGTACCATCACAGTGGATCTAACGCTCCTTTTGTTTAACCATCGCTCTGAAACCCAAACAGATTTTAATCACGAGAATCTGAATTCAGTGGAGCAGAATTGGCATGAAACTGTGGCACTTTTTCCTCGTTGGAGTTTAATGATTAATGGATTCTCAGAGCTCTCGTTAATTAATTTTTGTGGGCAACAGAGGCATTCAATTGTAACAAAACCCTTCTGTATCCTTTGAGCTTTACTTTGATCTCGTTGTCAGGAGTGGAGGAACGATCAGATTACTGTAGAAGGCCGGTTAAATACCACCTGACAGCCACATCCAGTCCGTCCTCAGATTAATGCAAACACGGCGATAAAAACTGAACTCTGCTCACAGCTCTTACAAAGACTTCGTTCCCATCATCTCCAGTATGAACCACTGCGGATCTGATTATCTGCACACAGCCTGAACCCGGGGGACCCTGCAGTGCTTCTGTCAGCCTCCCACATCCTAATAAACAAGATTATACCTGCGAAGGAACGACTTTTCTTTTAGGCTCTGGTGAAGTGCCCGGGCCTAATTCAACAGCTCGTGCACTTCCTTCTGCTTCAGCAAGCCACTATCGGCATAAAAAGGTGAAGGAAATGCGTTGTCATGGCTACATGGCTCGTCACTAATGCACTCTGAACAACATCTTTGTGCGTCCTTCCTTTGTCTCAGTGGGTTTTCCACAGGCAGGCCTGCCTGCTGGTCCAGCTTCCCTTCATACCTTTGACTTGAAAGGGCAGCGTACTTGGCATAACTCTAGACAGCGACCCCACCCAGGCTCTTCAAAGGGCCATTCATTCCTCTCAGGGCGTTACGTCAGAGCAGCTTACGATGCCGGTGCAAGCGGAAAGAATATTTCCACGTCGTATTAGCATGCGTGTCGTCCCCGCTGTGAAGTCAGGCACGGTTGGCTGGTGGGAGGATGAGGAGGCGGAGGGAGGAGGGGTAGTGAGAGTGGTGAGGATTCTCCTGCGATGACGCAGAAACCCTGCAAGGTCTATTTTTAAACCTATTGAAATGTGCAACACCCCTGCATTACTGTAAGGCTCAACTGCGCCCTCGAACCAAAACAAACAGAGCACAACAACACCTTCAGCACCTTCTTCGAGTTCCCTCGCAGGCTTATGGGCCCACAATGAAATATGGATCATGACTTCATATAGCTGATATGTGGTGCTTTTAGGCCGAATGATTGTCTGGCTTGGAATAAGAACAGGGTCGAATGGATGATCCCCGCTAAAATGAGTTGGCAGCACTTGAAAGCAGCAACTGACTGAGGTTGTGTCCTGGCCAAACACACCGCAGCCTGCATTCATTAAAGTCTCAGCTCCGGGTTTATCAGTGAATAACACAGACTGCATGGAGCTCTTTTTATATCCTCTTCATCTTCCCTCTGCTCTTTGTTTTCTTTCAGTGGACTGAAATGTTGAGCTTCCTTGAATTGCAGATGTGTTTCGCACTCACGTGGCGTATCTGTGGCCCTCGAGCCTCACAAACGCCACTGAAACGATAGAGTGTGCACAGCAGATTCAATAAGTGGGAACAGGTGCTTCCCTCGCTTTAATGACGCTAACCGCTCTGATCCTGGGCTCAGCAGAGCTGTGATCAAGGTTAAAACCTACCAGCACCTACTGATGATCTGTGACGGGATGGAAAAAGTGTAACACTCGTGATTTATCTCTGGCCTACTCTGAAATCCTCATCTGGTATCAGCTACGATCCAAACATGCTGCATGCCCCCCGCGCCTCTCTTTGTTCCCTGGCATTGTGCTGACATACTTGGATCCATCTGTCCTTGCTGGGAGCCTTGTGATAAACACCACTGTGCTAAAGTGCAGTTCAAACGTATCATCTGCACTTCAGGATGACTCGCTCCGGCTTCCCTCTGTGTCAACACTTCACAGCACAGCCATTCGGACCATCAGGCTCAGAGCTACAGTGTGTTTACTTGAACCGTAAAAAAAACCACAGCTACTCCTGCTTTTGTGACTTTTAAAGAGAAATATGTGGCATCGATGCACCTCGAGCTGAAATTACACACGAAAATAAATCCAGGATTTTGAATTTTATTTGCTGGGTCGCTACAGAATATCTGAGTAATAGTCACCGGCTTCACGGCAGAGAGCGAGATGAAAAGATCGATACACCAGCATCCGAATCTCTGCTAAATATGAAACAAGTCAACATGCACAGTGGGAACAGCAGCAAACGCGTACGAGGAACCAGTTACACCAGTTTCATCTGCTGTAGTTGATGTGTATTAAAAACTGATGTGGGTAGTTTTTGTTGCTAGTTTAGTTAAGCTAAGCTAAGCTAAGCTAAGCTAAGCCAACTGGCTGGAGAGAGAGTGGTTGAATGGAGAACACTGGGAACCTTCCCAGGAGCACAAGAACACATCAGCGACTCATCCAGGAGGCCACAAAAGAACCCAAAACAACATGTGAAGAAGTGCAGGCCTCAGTGGAGGTCAGAGTTCATGATTGTACAGTAAGAAAGAGAGACTGGGCAACCATGGAGAGTTCTAAGGAGAACATCACTGCTGACCAGCAGGAACACAAGTTCTCGTCTCATATTTGCCCAAAAAAAAACATCTCAACGATCCCAAAACTTTTGGGAAACTACTGAACTCTTCGGAGGGTCTGCGGCTGCCATCACTTCCTGCCCCGAAGCTCGAGTGTACTCGGGTTATGCAGCAGGACACCTCACTTCACTGCAGTGAGAACAAACACCAGCCTGCTCCCATCAGCGTCCTTTTACCGCGATACCACCTGCTGTCTGTTACATAACAATTGGCACAAAAATAGATTTTCATTAAATTTCAATGCAAAGTTATTTCAGCCTTCCTTACTGCACATTTAAACAGAGACTGCGAAACACCCTTCAGAACAAACAACGATGCACTACAGCGCCGGGCGGGCGATACCATCTGATAAGGCCCCGCGAGTAATAAACGCAGCTCATGTCAGGAATGTATCTCAGGCCGGGGGGGGGGGGGGGGGGCCCCCCC
>VOQJ01031752.1:77473-96114 GCA_015052665.1 Apistogramma diplotaenia
CAACAAAAAAACTAAGAGTATGATTAATACAGAGAAAGAGGAAGAGAAAAGCGGGGGGGGGGGGGGGGGGGGGCATTATACAGACAGTCAGGGGCACAGAGGAGGAAATCGATGAGCTGCTTAATGAGGAAATTCACTGATACACACCAGAGAACTCATCTGTACAGGTGATGAAGCCACACAGCCAAAGAAAAGACGAGGAGGGTCAAATTCTTTATAAAATGACTGAACACTGAGGAACATTATGATCCTGGACAGAGTGAAGCTTCTCACCCAGAAGGTCGGCTCCCTCATCCACATCTCCTATGAGGTCATTTCCTGCCGATGACAGCTCCTCGAACAGAGAGTCGGTGTTGCGGTCGAATGCTAGATTCTCGACACCACCTTTAGTCGGCGTGCTGGGATGAACGGGTGGAGGAGAAAGGGAGAGGTGTAGAATATTCGTGTTTTACTTAGTGTCAAGAAATCCCATTAAAATACCAAATAATTAAAAACATTTATGGGGAGGGGGCCTTTGAACACGCAGTTCAAATGGACTGTTTTGCACATCCTTGAGACTGAAAGAAGCTGCAGCCACAAGGTGGTTGGTGCTCGTTGTGGTGGTAATCGCCCAACCAGATGGTGAAGCTGAAGGAAGAGTGTGGACTTGGTTAACCTGAGGGACTCAGGAGACAGCTGACAGGAACCAGCAGGCCAAGCGGTGTGGGAGGCGTTCAGGGAACGAGACTTTGGTTCGGCCTCGAAGCAATTCAGGCTAAACCTCAAAGTTGTTTGTTTGTTAATTTGCATGGAAAATAAATCAGTCAGCAGCAGCTGGAAGAGCTTCTTTGGCATCACGAAACACGAAAGTGGGAAATAAGTCAACAACAGAGGCCCAACTGCGTCGGAGTGAGAGGCTCAGCTTAGGGTGAATCTTCCCACCTTGGTGGTTACTTTACTATGATAAAACATCTGTGGTAAACATAATTACTGGTTGTGGTCAAACCAGTCCTGCACCTTGTTCCCCTGCAGCCAGTGAGGTCCATGTCCAGTTCAGGGGTGGACTCGATGATGGCCTGCACTTCAGACTTCTCCAGGTCATCTTCTCCATCTAGAACAAGCACAGATACACTCTGGCACAGTCACAATTAAGGGATTACAAAGGAGTGCAGTCACATTCACGTGACAGAGAAGCTGTGATAACAGAAGTACTGACCGTCACTTTTAAGCGGTGTAGCATCCGGCTCCGGACCCCTCTGCACCGCTGAAATGTTCTTATTGCTCTCTGGTTTTCCACTGTTCCAGTCCAGGTTCTTGTTCAGGCCGTCTGAAGCTTCCCGGTCCTGTAGGGGAGTGTCCAAAGACTCCATGGCGACATCAGAAGCAGACCCTCTCCCAAGACTAGAGGTGCCGGTGGACCCAACATCATGAGGAGACAACGGTGTGGTGGACTGAGAGTTACCGCTGTAGGTCGATGTGGGGGTGCTTGATTTAGAGGCACCACCCTGACAGGACATGGGAGTGGTGGATGTGGATCCCCCGTCTTGTAGAGACACAGGAGTTCCGTTTTTGGACACACTCCCCTGGTTGGCTTGTGTGTTGGACTTTGGGCTTCCACGGTGTGAATGGGCCAGTTCATCCTTAAGGCAGAGGAGGAAGGAGGGAGTCAGGAGCGCCGAGGAAGCAAAAAGTCAAACTGACCCTCGTGAAGTCTGTAACACTTCAAAATTCACTCCTCATCAGATGTAGGAGGGAGGTTATATACAGCTCACTGCAGTCCAGACAGTTAGCAACATTCAATTAAAGTTAGAATATTACGTCACAAAAGAGCGTCTAGTCAAACAGAATATGATGGTGATCACTATGTCTACTACTACTACGTAAAATACAACATGCTACACAACGTGCTAGTTATCCAGAAAGATCCGGCATGAACTCAGTCACTACACACCTCCGAACTTTATGTGGCCTTCAGATTAGCTCAAGAACAGTGCATAGAGAGTTTCATGGGTCTCCATGGCGAGCAGCTGCATCCGTGCCTTATGTCACCCACCACAGTGATAAGCGTCAAATGAAGTGGTGTAAAGCACGCCGCCACTGGACTCCAGAGCAGTAAAGACGAGTTCTGTGGAGTGATGACTCACGCTTCTCTGCCAGAAGGACGGTACCTGTCTGACTGCACCGTGTAGAGTTTGATGGAGGGGGGGTTATGGTGGGGGGGGGTTTGGCTCGGCCCCTCAGGTCCAGTGAAAGGAACTCTTAACGCCTCAGCATACCAAGACATTTGGGACAATGTGATGCTCCCGACTTTGTGGGAACAGTTTGGGGACGGCCCCTTCCTGCTCCAACACGACTGCACAGCAGTGCACGCCATTATGTGAGGAACAGGTTCTAGATTAGGCTCCCTCTGTGATGCCGGCCACGAAAAGTGTGGACCTTCACAAACCTTTTTAGACATCAAGAAACTTTAATTCTGATATCTTGTTCTTTTACTTTAACATTTATTAATGTTAAGAGCCACTGTCCCGTCTCACACTGCTAAAACACACTGCTAAAGCATGCACTTTAACAGGGATACGAGGCATTTTTAGCACGTTAGCATGAGCTAATAGAACACACACGTGCATATAACAAATCCTGCACCACACCTATAACACAAAGCATAAAACTACAGCAGGTTAGTCTGGTGAATGCACAGGCTGAAGTTTCTACCTGGTCCTGATCAGCATTCAGACTGGGAAAACCTTCCTCTTCCTCTGTGACTGGAGAAAATAGCTCCTCAGGCTGAGGAACAGTAAAGACGAATTGTTTACCATGTCCACGATACAGTTATACTGCTGTGGACCAACTGCAGTCAAGCCACTAAAGTGGCTCAAAAGCCAAAAATAACAAACTGGGGTAATTATCATATCAATTGTTTCTTAGAGCAGGAGTTTGTTATTGTGAAGCCAACGTGTGGGAAAAGCCTGAACTCTTATCAAAGTAAGCAGGGAGTCCTGTTCATGGCTTCCTCCTGCACCTGCTCTATACAAGTGAATCCAAACTGAAGTGGCCTTTACAGTACTGATGTAATACTCTAAGGTTTCATGAGCACTTAGCGGTGGCATTCAGATTTTCTGACCCTGTATTGTTTTGATCTGCTAATGCCAGCGACCTCTCCTATAAATAGCACAGTGCTGATGGAAGAGAATCAATCAGGACAATAACAGCGTCCATGCAGATCCCTCTGTCACCTTAACATGTACGGGATGAAGAGGTTTACACAGACACCGACTGCACCAGCATTATTCCCTGTTCCCTCTCTGAACCCACCGATTCTCCTTCCTTTCACATCGCTTGTCTGCACACTGGCGTCACTATTGTTGCTATAGTACCGCTGTACAGCCAAAAGGGAGAGAACACTGGTCAACTGGCAACCGTGGCTCTTCCCTAAGCCTCCAAAACACACACACACACACACACACACACACAGCTGGATGTTGTGGGGGAACAGGATTGTAAACTCTAAATCTTCTGTAATTGTCAAGAGGACAAAAGGACAAAGGCTCTGTTGTGTAGCTCCACTAAAAGAAGCATGAAACTGCATCTCACACTGTGTGGAAGCCGACTTAAAAGACACACCTGAACTGCACTCCCATGAACCCTCATGGAACCAGAAGTGAACCTATTCCACTTCCACTCCAACAATGTCCCTTTGACCCAGTACTAGTGTAATAACTACAAATGAATACTTATTAGATGCCCATTAATATTCATGATGGAGCGATGCTGGACGCATGGTTTCCAACAGCAACAATGTGAAGACACTGTGTCCTTTCCACCCTCCCCTGAGGTTAAAGGCAGGCCCCCGAATGGTACCACTTTCCCTGCTTCCTGGGCTCCACGCCACCCCATCACACACACACACACACACACACACACACACACACACACACAGGCTCCTAAAAATTCCGGACACACTCAACAACCCTTTCTCTCTGGATGGAAATGAACTCTCTTTGGTGGTTTTATTGGCGCTGGGTGTTTTTAGTCTGGTTACACAAACTCGTCAGCGAACATGGGATGATGTCACCATCTGATCCGTGGGAAGCTCGCTAACTTTACACTTTGGAAGTCTTTCTTTTGAATCCATCAGGAGTGCAAAGCGGGACCTGCCCACGTCATACCTTGAGGCTGGTGTTGGACCGGGGATGGCTAAGGTTGTTGAATCTCCACGGCTCAGATGGGGTCTCCACGGGTTCTCTGCTGAGGTCAGGGGTCATGCCATCAGCTGCAGGAAGTTGGAACAGGCCCATTGAGATTGGGCGCTCCTTCCTGGAGACAGAAAGACACAGAGGGAGGATTCACAAGTAAAGAAAGCAACTTTGAAAGGAGTGGACGAGTTTGTGAGAGACTAATTTAAATCTGAAAATCAAGATAATTAACTTAGCTCCTCTTTTCTGTCATTTTAATGATATATATAAGATTAGGCTACGACACATTTTCCAAATACCAGGGCTTGGTTTGATTTGTTCTGCATTATTATATATATATATATATATATATATATAAAATCTCTATGAAGGTCTGAGAAAGAAGCCACTGGTCATTAACATGGCAAAGGAGAATAAACCCAACATGCACTGACCAACAACTCATCAGTCACAAGTTGGTGACCAATAAACACGCAGTTTCATTAGAAGCCCCACCCCCTTATTACAGCCAGTGGTTTCAAAGCAGCAAGGTGGTGATGGTGAAGAAGCTCATCTGGAGGTTCCACACAGCAGTGGGTGACATCATGGCAGCCGCATAGTCACCATGACTGAATTTAATGAGCTCCAACATGAATATGTCCCAAAGTTTTATGACCATCCACTGGCTGCTGAGAGCAGTCGGCCCTGAGAATTTATTTTGCAGCAAAGGAGACTTTAATTAAAAAGGAATGCACAGTAAAGTGCAGGCACAGGTGATTTATAGGTACAATAATGACTGTAGTTTAAGGAAAGGTTCTCATTCATTGTGATGCTTTGTCCCAATTTTCCACTGTGGTGAGAATTTTGTTCAGCAACTACTGCTTTGAATTGAGCCCATTAAAAAATCCTCCATTTAATTAGATTTTGCTAAATTAAATGGGCAATGAAAGCAGATCAGCATGACGTAATCAGACCAAACAAGACAAAGTGTGTGACGAGAGTGAGGGGGGATTTCACAGAGAGGTGTTGTAGCAAAGACTCCCTCGGCTCTGAAGTGGTGGGAGGAGAAAAACTGCTTGTTGCCTCATAAACTCAATTACGAGCTCAGGCACACAAAACCATCTTCAGCAGCCTCTGGGATTAAGAAGGTGCATCTGTGGTTTCTGGTAACACACAGACTTTGACTTTAACCGTAAACTCAGAACAAGCAATAATATGCAGGATGAAAAACACACACACACACACACACACACTGCATGGAGCTAATTCACACAGCGACCAGGTATAAAAGTGCTGCACAGAGAGGAGAACAATGGCTGCCGTGGGGAATAAAGCAGCCAGTGAGCGGCGATGAAAAACAATGGCCACACCAGCATACTGAGAGGAGGAGGTCACGCGCAGGCCACCGATGGGGACCAGCACTGCATTTTGAACAGTTTCATTTTCAAAAGGTGTTTAGTGTCATTTGGTAAACAAGCACTAAAATCGTGACGCTGGGAAAGGCGATGTGGTCGAGATACGACTCTCGCCACTTGTACCTCTTTCTCTCTTGACCTACTTTTAGAGTGCAGCCTCATACTGTCTGACTACAAACACCCCCACATGGCAGCAGCACTGCGTGGCTTCAAAGAGGCTGTGGTTGCAATTACCGACTTCATACAACTGCACATTAATATGACACAATCACACTCTTTGTACCTGCTGGGTCGGGGTAAGGAGGGTAAGGGAGGCAGGGCAGGTAAGCCTCCGGTAGAGACAGAGTAGTGAACCAGCAGCAGCACTGACAGAGAGACCAGCACAGCAGAATTGATGACCACCGCTCCCCCTACGAAGCCAAAAACAAACAGCAGCATACACCCGGGGCTCATGGCCCCCCCAAATCATGGCCCAGTGCCTCGCCGGAGACAGGTCAGTCCACTCTGCTGTTTCGGGTTTGTCAAGAACCCCAGTGAGTGCAGAACAGTGAGGCTCCAAAATGCTGGGAGCAGGTCAGAGGCAGAGCGATGTGTCAGCAGCAGACAGCAGTAATCCTGGTGGGCTTCAGAGCCGAGCAGCAGATGATCCGGAGAGCCGGGACCGACTGGTAGCTGCAGCTCTCCTCCTGCTATATTCCTGTGGCAGGTGATTCCATTTTCCTCGCTCCTTTACTCTTCCTGTCCTCTGCCGAGATGCCACACAGCAGCCGCTGTGCAGTCTAGAACACTCTGACGCTCTCCCTCTCTCGCTGTGATAGGACCCACTGCCACCCCTCCCTCCCCGTCTCTCTCTCCATCGCCCTCTCCCTCCTGGATGCTGAGGCAGCTCGTTCCATATGCCTCTTCTCAGGCTGCAGCGACTGATCACTGTGTGTGTGTGTACTGCATGCTGCGTGGTCAGGAGCCAAAATAATACATGTGTCTAACATGGCTATAGTTTGGCACAATTGGAAGTATGGAAACACTGACACTCACCGGCCCAGGAAACAGGATTAATTTGTTAGAAAGCTACACCGAGCTTAGAGCCACACAACCAGCATGAGGGAGCAGGTTATGTCCAGGAGTTGAGTTTAAAATTGGATGGATGATCCATGTCTCCACACATTATTAGATAAACAGCAGGTTTAAAGTGCTGAAACTCAAAGATTCGCTGCTGGGCGAAAACGTTTAAAGGAACATCGCGAACGAAGCCGGGCTGTAAAGTTACAGCAGCACAAGCTGTGCACTGCGATGTGCATGTTCAGATGGTGATGCAGAAAATTTATAAATGTTTTTACACTTGAATCTGCTGCTTCGTCTGTTTGACGCTGCAGGAACTGCAGCTGCTTGCAGACTAAAGCAACAGCCACGTCTTCATCAGGATGTGAGACAGTAAGCTTTAATGTTTACAATGTATCCAGCATCCGGTTTGGAGTTTCAGCACCAGCGTTAAAGTAATTAGCTGGAATTAAAATGTTTACAGGATAATGACTTTGTGCAGCATTAATTTCTTGTCTTATTTGCAGCAGTGCTCCGCTTTACTGTGACACTGAGAACGCTGGTAAACATCATGATAGCTGGTATCTCAGATGAGACTCATTTTGGAAAAATACATTTTTATGTTTATTGTTTCAAAATGAGTAAAGCAGCAGAACGAGTGGCTCAACGAACCCCGCCCCATGCAGAGGTCTGAGCTGATTTGACTGCTGTCCACCTCACAAACATGTCAGATCCAGCTGTCCATGCCCATAATTTTCCTTTGACCTTTATCTCGAGGTCAAGGTCACTGAGATTCAAGGTCATCCAAAACTTTCTGTAGATGCATCTACGGTGAATTTGAGCATCCTTGGTAACATTTTCCAAGTTATTACAAGATATTCAGAAAAAACTGACCTCTGATACTAATGCGTACTGCTGCCAAATGTCAGGTAGCTGTGCTAGGTCAAAGGTTAAAGGTGCCCACCCCTAACCCTTACACAAACAAGAAAGCCCACAGTGCTGTGGATCTCTAACCGTGTTCTGGTCGATGGTCCTGTATCTGACGGCTCTGCCGGCGGCGCTGCATGCTGGTGTTTAGTCCGCTCCAGATGCTCCATGTAGCTGTGGATCATCTGAAAGATGAACAACCAGGAACTTTAAAATGATCTCACTGATGTAAATTAGACTGATGAAGAGGTGCACAGCTGTGACAGTGAAAGCAGCAGCAGCAGTGTGTAGGTGACAGCCTTCGTTAGGCTTTCAGCATCGCTCAGATTAGCATTTGGCTGCTGAGGCCTCAGAGCTTCATGTGAGGCAGCTGTTACTGATATATAATGAGCAGGCAGGACTGAAGGCTCAGCAGAAACAGTTCAGATCCTTCAGGCTTGAATCCATCTTTTCTTCAAGCACCCATGCAAAGACCTACCTCAGTATGTCTCTGATGAAGGGCGTTGTACTCTTTCTTGAGCTCCGTTTCTCTCTCCTCCAATCTGCTAACTGGAGAAGAAGCAGAAAGTTCATAACGATAGAAACAGGCACCAGATTAGAGACTCCACTAGACTCCACGAGCAGTATTTTTACTTTTTGTCATCGAGCTTGATAAAGTTATCTGCTGCAGTAACATCTCAGAGCCAGTAGAGGGCGGCCATGCACCGAGGAAAGGTGAACTGAATGATCCCACAGCTCTCGGTACCCAACGTTTCAACCCATCATTCACACTCGAGTAGAACTTTCCACATGTTTCCACATTGATAAGATTTCTATCATAAAACTCTAAAACAGCAAAAAAAATTGTTTTTTTCTGATGTGAGATGTGAGATTTTGATAAATGATCAAAATATGAAGAACATGCATGCATTAGATGTCCCTTGATGTACTGTAAAATCTCATACACAGACGATAAAGTGCAAGTAATGCCAGTGTCATGGGGCTAAATCAGAGAGTAACATTAATGTAAACCTCTGTCCTCAGTATAACAGAACGAGTGCAGCCAGAGCACCTATCAATGCCCGACAAGAACTAAAGCAAGAAAGGAAATTACATCTTTAGGATATTAATAAAAATAAGTTTATAAACATCCAAATAAGCAATGCTCTGAGTTACATCCAGCCAGCAGAGCACAACTTACTGATCCCAGTGTGTGTGGCTCTCAGGTGGCCCTGCTCAGCTGCTCAGTGTGCTCTATTCAAAGGTGGCCCCTAAAAGCTCCTTGAAGTCTGAGCGGCGCAGGTTTCAAACCCCGAACCAGCAGCCGGGTTATCGAGACTCGAAATGAGAATTTACATGTTCGTGGCCAAAGAAGAGCAGCAGAGCGGGTCAGGGCGCACCTGCATGTTGTGGTGAAAACTGTGATTTAGTGTGGGTTTTTGAGAGGGTTTACAGAGGAAGTGGAGCTGAAAGAGTGGAGCAGAAATAACTGTGGTTTTATACAGATGTGTGGTTTTAAAGGAAAACCCTTCATGGGAAGAATTAATCCTCTCACGAGGAAAAGGACATGTAGAGTTGGCAGCTGGTGCTGGAGGCAGTGTTAAAATGTTGGTTACATTAAGTGATGAATCAGTGAGGCTGCATCCAACCAGAGACACATTTCTGCTTTCTGCAGGAATTCAGGGTCTTACATGTGCAGTCGCCCCCATAACATCCTGTTATGGTAAACAAACAAAACATGACACCTCCTGACAGCAAACAACTTGTTGCAATTAGAGCATGCAACTGCGTTTGCATTCATCCAAATTTGATGCCCTTTACACAGAATGTGCTTCCACTGACATGAACACAGAGCGGTGATGCAGCTCACTCTGCCGCCAAGCCTGACCATGAAGTTACAGATGAGACGAAACTGGCAAAACAAGAAAAAAGAGGAAGCGTCAACACGAAAGAAATAAAAAGAGACTTTCTGAGAACTCTCAAATTTCCCCCGAGGCATGAAGAGGCGTGTGCTACGATACTGCGCTGAACCACGCGAGCAGCGACACACGGTGTCAACAGTCATGCACAGATCAGGAGACTCGTCTTGTTGATTTATGTTTTTTGTGATATTGATACATTTCGTTTAAAAGCACAGACTTGTGCTTTGAGATGAAAGGGTAGGAGTGATTCTCCAGGGCTTCTAAACATTTGCTTTATTTTGTTTCGGCTCATTTAGCAACTTGTTACTTAAAAATTGTTACTAATGGCCTTTATTCAGTCGGAGCTTCTGCCCTCTGGTGCACCAGGATAACCAACAGTCACAAGATCTCGATGCTGCTCACAGGGTTTGGCCTTTGTGTGTGTGTGTGTGTGTGTGTGTGTGTGTGTGTGTGTGTGTCGGCCATTACAGGAAAAACTTACTCTGGTCTGCATAGTTTTTAGCTTTTAGCTCCAGCTGTCGTGTGTGAGATTCCAGCATCACCAGCCGACACTGGAGATCCTTCTTCTCGCCTTCCTGGGAGTCTTCTAAGGTGATGTACCTCTGCAGATTGAGACAGTGAGAGCACACATTTATTACCATGGCACTGACATTAACAGGAGTTACTGTAAGCTACTGTAAACACGAGAACCTCCACTGATGATTTGTTAACGACTGCATCAGGAGGAAGAAATGTGACACATGCACGAGCGGCCAAGTTCCCCTCAGCCAGTCGAGCAGCCACTGGCATCTATGACAACAGTCACAGATGCCAGTGGCATCATGAAAGAAGGCTGAAATGGAGATGATGTGTGAACTGAATGTTGCACTTGCACTTGGACATGTTAAATCATTACAATGATTCTGTTACTTCACTGTTCCAGCAGGTGGACTTCAAACCGTCTGCAGCCGAAACCCAACATCCAACATAAAATCCAGTTTAATGTTCATCGGGCTGCTGATTCCTGGTGGCAGTTTCTTTGTGAATATATTATATAACAAAACTGTAAAGCTCTGGTGGTGAAGCAGGTTTCTAAAAGGACTCAATAACGAGACACAGGTAATAATCATAATCATAATCCAATAACAGCAGGAATGCTCAAATTATAGTCTGAAATGTTAAGCCAGGCATGAAGCAGGAAGTCGTGGAGTAGCCGAGCCAGTAGAGCTACATTGAAAGTGCTGAGCTGCTGCCACTGAGGAGCAGTGGAAGACAATGGAAGACGTTAGCATCAGTTGACTTCTAATAATAGGAAACGCACAGGGTTCTGCTTTGTCTGCTCTGTACTGATGCCGGAGTTGATCAGGTGCCTGCAGACACGCAGTCTTGTGATGCAGATGTGAAGGAGGAAGCTCTGGGCTGCTGGTGGGCGTCATCTGCAGAGAGATGAGGGTCACCTGAGAACCCTGCAGCAAGCAGCCCCCTCTTCGGTCTTAATGGGATGGCTGTATCAAAGGGTCTAACAAAGGTGTTCCTTTAAGGCGTCTTTGTGAATTTTCTCTTTTTTAAATTGTGCATTTAAAACAAAAACAAAAGCAGTCATTGTGAGGCTGAGATGTTTCTCTGTCTTTAGGATTTCTGATTTGTAGTTAATCATCTTTGATTTAAAATAAAGTTATTCAAACAGCCTTTAACAAAAACAAAATCAGGGCACTTTGATTACTGATTATTCTGTATGAATGGCTGCAGCAGGCACTAATGCGTACGGTTACTTCTTCCTTGTTGCACACAGGAGTCAACATAAGCTGTTTGGCACCGGCAGAGAAGATTTGGCAGGTTTTCCACGGTGCCACCCACACGCTTATTACTGCGGCTCCAACAAATGCATTTTCCTGAGAATGTGGCTCCATTTGAGGGGAAATGAACACTTTCCCACGGTGTAAGTTGTATTGTCAGGACGTATTGTTACAATATACCGACTGAGACTCAGTGTCTCATTTGAAAGAGCCCTGTTTCATCTTTACGGGGGAGGAGATGTAACCAGGTATTTGAAGGTTGTGGCTGAGTGACAGAGTCCAGGGGGCATCTTAAAACTGAAATACTGGTAGAAACGCAGTATTTTCCATGTAAATCTAAGAGCATTAACATATCTGGGCTACACTGCAGATGGGAAGCATCCAATCTTCAACAATTAGCTTTAAAAAGACACCATTTCCCATCATAAAGGACTAACCGACTCTGAAGATGAGACATGCCGGCACTCCCTCACACTGCAGCAATACAGTCATGTTCACAACTTCCATAATCCAGCTCTCCCACCCTGCTGCTCCTCACATGACCTGGGAAGGAGGCTTGCACATATGACAGCGCTCCAGAGAAGAAGTGTTCCAGCGTTTGGCCGTGCAGTCTTCCCCCTATGCCGCATGGATAATGCTCTCTTTGTCCCTGCCAACACACACTCATACCCACAAACACATGTGCTTCCAGAACAAGTGTGTGCCTACCCACACACAGGGCTTCACTGTATTGGCACTCAATTGACAGAGACTGAAATCAGCTCCCTTTTAGTGCTTTTGGCTGCAAGTTCGCGCGGGATGTTTGGGGCAGCCGGGGGTGTTTGAGGCCTTGGACACCAGATGCAATAAAGGGCTGGAACTGCTGCAGAGGTCTAATAGGACTCCAAAGGTCGTGGTAAATAACACCATTTTAACAACACACTGTGGGATCGATGTCTGTGCAGGTTCTCAGACATCAAGGTCATTGCCATGTTTCAAGAAAGGTCACCAGGTCACAGGTTGGTGTTGTAGATAAAGGAGTCACATAGTGCGCATGTGCCCGTTTTCCAAAAGTGCCGTTTTCACCCGTTTACACGGAAACGGAGATCGGAGCAGTTTGAATACGCTCCACTTTTCAAAAAGGACCCAAACGCACCAAAACGACAGTTTTCGTGTGAAAACATTCTCGTGTAAACGGGACCTCGGTGGCTTCAGGTGAAACCAATTTGGGGGAAAGTTGGTGACGTAATCCAGCTCTTCTGTTCAGTGATGGTCCTTCTCACCGGAACTACGAGGTTCTTTTACTCCTCTTTCAAACCACCTGTCCTCCCGGTCCAAAATGTGAACACTGGCATCCTTGAAAGAGTGCCCTTTGACCTTTAGATGCAGATGTACAGCCGAGTCCTAAAGAAGCCTCACAGACGAGGTGAAACAGCTTCAAGAAGAAACTTTATTGCCTTTTTTCAAGCTCCAGGCGCGACAGTGGGATCCTCCTCTAATTAATACCTTACTGACATCATGCACAGTACAGTAACTGATTAGTTACATCATATACAAGCTACAGCCATGCTGGCTCCTTCCTTAAACATTACAGTGAATTATTACCAAACAGCACAAATAATCTCTGGTAGCAGCTGGTGTCAGAGAGGCTGTACTTCCTGCAGACTCACCAGTGCCCAGAATGTCATGTATTTTTCCATGCCGACTCTCAGTGAGAAAACCTTTACACACCCTCTGACCTAATACGATTTCTTTGCAGCTTTACAGCTCATTCCGAGGGAATGATCGATGTGCATGGACAAAGTTTTAGCCCACTCTCATTCACAGAAGATAAGAAGTTCAACTGGAACCACAAATGTTGTCATCACGGTGAATGTGAACTTTGGTGATCATCAGACAACATCGCAGACCATGAAGGGCACAAACCAGAAGATGTTGTGTTATTTCTCTGGATGAGTGAAGAGTTTAACTTCTTAAACTCAGGTTGTCCACTCTTATCATCGTGCTTTTGTTCTCCTCACTGATGCTCAAGCTGCAGCCACACTGGAAGTATCAGGACATCACCTGTTGTTCCTGAACTCCTGCTTTGAAGCTGATGATTCGTCCCACAGACTCTGCTCACCTCTAACGTATTCACCATCAGGTTATATGTCAATCACCTGTATTCTTCACTCTCATTGCCGGTTGCTTCAGGCAGTCAAATTTTATCTCAGGTCGGCGCACTTTACTAGTAATCTGCCCTCCGAAGTCACTGAATATTAATTACTCTCGCTTCAGCATCACTTCCTGCATAGACACAGCTTTATTTAGTGACTTTATGACTAAATTTAGTCGTGCAGTGCCTGTATGATGCTGCTCTCACCAGACAAAGTTTGGTTTACTACAAAAACGTGCATTCAGAACAACTTTCATTTGGCTACAAAGTGTCACAATTCTGCGTCTTGTCTTTAAGACACACCAACTCCAGCCCGTCAAACCTGGTGTCTCCTAGTAGATGTTAGTGATTCATGGTGATCATTACCCCTGAGAAGGATGTGGCCCCTCCCACGTCAGCAGCAGGCGACCCTGAGTGGACAAAAGAAGTGAGGGAAGTGCTGTTTTTCCCAAAGAATTTCCTGCCTTGCCTTTTCCGCCCCTCGACAGAGGCAGACCAATGAGAGGAGGAATTCCTCCGGGCTTGGAGCACAGAAAAGCAGGACTTGGCTCACACGGCGTGTTTGGTTTGGTGCGATTAATCTGCTTTTTTGCTCCTGGAGTGACTTGTCTAAATGAGCAGCTTAGTAACTGAATCTGTGCCAAACTGCTCATTCGGCTTCTTAGAGCAGGTAATTGCTTTAATTGCTGCCATCAGGAATACCAGTGCACTATGATGATGTTTCAGATGCTCATGCAGCTCTAGATTTTGGTAACTTGGTGCACGAGCAACAGCTAGGATGAAAACATGAGCGTACATTCACACCGAGACCTTCTGGAGAAAGCTGGGGAAAAGAGAACCAAACCAAGAATAAATAAATGATGGTCGTTTTACTTCCTGTTTTGACTTCTATAAATACAGGAGTGTTGATGCACAGGCTTTCTCTGAGTGACAGCATCTATGGATGGGGAGAAGCCTGCAGTGAGTCCATCAGGCCTCACAGACTGAGAATCACAGCTACGAACAAAAACAGCCAAACAACCATGAAATCAAGAATGACCAGTGTTTGATATCGCAACTATACTGTCTGCAATATCTTTTAAAATGTCCTTTATTGAACAGTTTCTGATGGTTAAAACGAAATAAACACCAACTTGAGGAATCTGAAATCTGTTTTTTTGCAAGTTCATTTAGAGGTTTTAAGTTTCAGGGGGAAAAAATTACTTTTTTGATTGCTTACATTAAACCGGTGTTTGCTTGCTGCATCACGTGATGGTTACTTCACAGCTGACGTGCACAACAACCTTCAAACTCCATGGTCTTGGCATGCAGCTGCAACAGTAGCTCTTTATCTGCTCTGCTACCTCAGTGGGCTCAGAGCAGCAGCGCGTGAAAAAGCTCACAGAGGATCTTCAGAGCAGAAACGCGAGAGGAACCCAAACTTCAGCCAGAAAGATGCTGAAATACTGACTGACCTCCCTCTGCTGCTCTTCTGTCGTCACACCTCACAAACTGACTCGGCTGTGGCTGCACACAGAACAAAAGAAACGCTTCCACTGCCTTTGCTTTTATAAATAAACCAAAGCATTTCTCAGTTTGTGATTAATACATGAATTAGACACGGCCAGTTTATGCAAATCTTGTAAAACCCCTTGAATTAAAGCTGAAAGTCTGTGCTTCAATCACACATGTTTGACTCTCAGTCCACCTGTGGTGGTGCTGTGCAGAGACAAAACGCACTGTCTATCAGAGGTGAGAGGAAACAACCCTTTACACACTGATGGAAACTCCCATGTGCACAGCTCCATCATCTCCAAGCTGCAGAAACATGTTCCAACATGACATCAATTATTAATACACTGCTCTGTGACCTGTTGTGCTTGTCATTCAACATTCAACAGGGCAAATGTCATCGACTAGGACAGAAACCTGTACACACATGGAAATATACAAACATTACCAAGTGTTACTGTAACCTCGTTACCACTCTAAATAAATTGGTTTAGCTTGTATTATCAGCCCACTGTGTGGAAACGAGCAGCTCAGTAATGGCCCAAATATGAAAACACAGATGTAACCACATACATAAATCTATGCAAAGATCACAAGGATGATGTGGTTCTTGGGAGAACAACGTGAACATTGTTCACTGGATTTTCAGCTGTTTAAACAGTTTCTGCTGCTTGACCGCATTTGAAGTGAAATAGTCTCTGTTCGCGTTTGCTTTGGTCGCTTTTAAATTTTCTGTTCGCGCAGTTTTTATTTTATGATTTTACCTCTTTGAAGTGCATCTTAAGCTCAAGTGATCAGCAGCTGAATAGAACAAAGCCTGCATTCAAGGCGTTGCTGCCTCTGCAAGCCCCAATACAAGACACGCAACAAATACAACGGCCTAAATCACTTATTTGGAATTATTTATATAAATGTTAGCTTTGACATGCTGTAACCAAGCATGGCTGAACAGGATCTAACCACATATAATTCAGTCGTTCACTGTACTACACACTAACACAGAGGTTCTTCACCACGAACAAATAAAAGTCATAATCAGGGACATTTAAGCTCATCTGTGTCACCACAGTAAAGTACAGGTCCCAGAATCAGAGGATTTTGCCATGTGAATACACCATGTAAGAGCTCATTGATTTAATGATTCTCACCACTGATTTTCTGTGTTATTTCAAGGGACCTCTGTGTGTGTGTCTTAATGAGACTGTTTTTAACACTCAGCACAATTCTAGCTTAACAATACAGAAACCTCATGATATACCTGATTTTACATATATGTACATACACCTGAGCAAAACAGTCCATAGTTTTGTTTCAGATGGTTTTCAGGTTTGTGTCAGTGGTGAAGGCTCATTTTTCATGACCAAAGTTTCCAGTAATTTGGGGTTTAAAGCAAAGTACTTGTGGCTCTCTGAAGCTTTAGAGCCCTCTTACTGATAAAGACATTAGCTACTGTCTGCTATAGTACAGTAAGTAATAAACTATAGATACTACAGATAATTTTATTGTGGGGTTTGTTGACTGTAGGCTGTAGTGTGCCTGCTGCTAATGGAGAATGGCATTCAGGGCTCATCACTGACCTTTAAAAGGAGAAACGCCTGTTGCAACAGGTAGGCCCAAATTTACGCAGCTTACAACAGCATGAAGAAGGTGTGAAAGTCACAATGCACCAGTTTCAAATAACGAGGTAAATGTATGCATAAGTAACACCTGTGGCTCTTTACAGTATCAGAGAGAAGATGTCATCTCAGGGATGCAGCTCTGGCTGAAAGAAGAGCAGCCCCATCCAGCTGCTGCTTAAACGTGTTAATGAAGACCAGCCAATCCAAACTCTTGGGGGCAGGGCAAGCCTCAGAGAGTGGATGAACCGAGAGCCTAAAGCAAAGCTAAAAGATGATTTAAAACTGAATTGTGCAAAATCATGCAAAGCTACTCTAGCAGAGTCTAATATGGAAAAACGTGTAACGATAAATCAGCATAATAAGCTTAAGTTTCAGACCGACTGTGCAGGAACTATAGCACCTAAACAAGTGACACAAACTGCCCTGCAGCCATAAGGGGCATGGCAACAGGGGTGGCCTCAAATGCAGGGTCAGGGACACAGCCATGAGTCATGAAGCTGAATTTGATCACTGAGATTCAAACTTGTATTTTGGTGGAGGCAAAAGCAGCCAGCTGGTATATTGCATATATCTGAATCTGTCAGGTTATCTGAGCTACAACAAACTACAGCGGTGCACTAATCTACCACTCAGTGCAACCACTGGTCACGAAAGCAGCATCCATGGCGACACAAACTTGCTGCTTGAGCACAGCAGTGCCTCGGAGCTGACCATAGTACACCGCGATGAATATTATATGTTTAACTGCTGTTCCGTCTATTTTCCACCAAAAAGGGAAACAATGTACTCGTACCGAATTAAAGGGGACATCATATGTGCTTCAGAAAAAGTACAAAAGCATGGGTAACACGATTATGCGTACTTGAAAAGCACTACAACAGTGAATGGCCAAATTTTCCAACTGACTTTGGCACAAATCTTTCCGCACAACACAAGCCCTTAATCTTTAATCCCGCTTGTAAATGAGTTTGGCACTGTTGCTGGCTGTGTCAGTGAGACCCACCTCTTCTGCGTGCTTTCTCAGAGCCTTCTCCCGTTCGTACTGGGTAACGAGCTGCTCGTTGTCCTCCTTCAGCAGCTCCAGCTCCACTTCGTGCTCCTGGTTGACAGCGAACACCGAGTCCAAGTTCTCCAGCACGGCGACGACCAGCGGCATCAGCTCCTTAACCACGTCCTCGTCGTATTTCTCGATGAGCCGCTCAAACTCCCTGTATATTGAACTGGCCAGACCTGAGACCCGCTCAGACATCATGGCAGAGCTGCCCGAGTCGTCCTGATACAGGACTACGTCGTCCAGCTCCATTTTCCTGCCTCCACTTGCACTTCTTTCCCAGCTAACGTTAATGAGCTAGCCGCAAGCTTCGGCTGACCAGAGGCTAATCGCCTTTTACTATCACAGCAACAACAAAACTGCTCCTAAAACATCGCTCAAGTGTTCTTTCTTGTACAGTGGAGGCTCTGTACTTCATAAAAAAAAGTCTTATTCCTTAGTCTTGTGAACGGCAGACTTTAAAACCTTGCTAGCCCAGAAGCTAGCACTGCCGAAAAGTCTTTACTTGTCTCCTGATTAGTTTCCCTATCCAACAGATGGGCTTCTGCTGCCGCGTTCGCGGGCTGTCGGAAAGACGGCAACAGGTGCAAGTTCAATCAAAAAGTAGTAAACACAAGACACTGAAAGGCGATAGTGTAGCCCAGTAGTCCTGCTAATAAAATATAGCTCGTGCTAGAAGAGCTAAAAAATAATGTGATTTTAACTATTGCTTATATATACTTTTAGGTGACGTTTGGGGGGAGGGCGGAGGGAAAAAAGAACAGCGTTTAAAGAAACACTTGCAGCTTAAACGTCAGATAACTTCACCTGCTGTTTTCCACTTTAAATTATATCGAAAATGATTTAAGTCATTTAATACACAGTTCAAACTTTTAATTCTAGCTCTAGGTCTACTATTTGATTTCCTTCCCCCAAGCCAAACCTGGGAACTAGTGATGGGTCCGGCAACACCGATGCGTCGGCGCATGCATCGAGCTAGATAGAGCAACACCTGTGTCGGTGCGCGTATCGCTACTAGAAAGTCACGTGACCGATACAGGAACTGTTTCGAACTCGCGCTATGCGCCAAACTGTGTTTATATGGAAGCGTATCTGTCAACGGGATGCAACTGCCAAAATAATCTTTGATCTTTTGCCGG
>VOQJ01031753.1:0-11369 GCA_015052665.1 Apistogramma diplotaenia
AACTCAGCAATGCAACATCAAAGGAAAGTATTATCTAAATGACATTGTTGTGTTGGGTTTATGGGAAGGCTGCTGATGCAGGTTGGTACGGCGATAATAAATAACATTTGTCACGTCTGTTCTGGAGAAACGTTCTCGCTCAGGGAGGTTTGATGTGTAATCCAACAGAAGCCTGGAAACAAGAAGTTAAAAAACGATTCAAAGGGTGTGTGACAAACAAATGCCTGCATTTCCATGCAAAAACATACAGAGAGCGTGACCCTCCATGTCCCCAGTGGTAGTTCTGACCCTGGCTGAGCTCCTTCTTCTGCAGGCCAAACACATGTTGGCCCTCCTCCCTGTCAGTCAGTCAGTCAGGGGGGGTGGGGGTGCGTTCAATGCAAAACAAGCTAATGTGACATGGCTGATAACCCTGTGCCATTGTGTGCCTGGCTGCCAGAACATCTCTGTTTCATTGCAGTGTGTAAAACATGTTGGAGATAACAACCAATCCCAAACATTCCACAAGAGAAAAAAAAAAACCCGTCATTTTTTTTTCTCAGCAAGTCTCCAATCTTATGACAGATTGCATCGGCAAGACCACCAAAAATCAAAGCGAGGTAATCTGATCTTTGTAATGCTTTGTCTCTGAGGACAAAGTGGCATTTTGTAGCATGTATGAAAACACATTTTGTTAAACGAGAGAGCAGATTGGTGTGTGTTTGTGTTTGGAAACTTAATAGGGCATAGCTTTTACATTAACTCCAATAGCTGGTATGCAACCCCCCTTTTTCTGAGTTCATTTTGTGACATGAGCCATGAGCCATGTCAAACTGGCCTAAGTTATGCATTTCATTTGATACATTTGTCATTGTGTGACATTTAAGTATTCATTTTGAACCTTTATTTAACCAGGAAAAATAAGACTCTGAGATGCATTTTCACAAGAGCGTCATGTATTATAAGTCGCATAAATTATCAGCACGTAAACGTGCTCAAACATTAAAAAAACATTAAAAAAGTTAAATGTTTCTGCTGATTTGGCAAGAAGCTGAAAAATAAACATGGGGTGAGGTGGGGTGGGGGCTGTGGAAGAGAAGATAATTTATCTCCCTTCTTTAGTCTTTCTTTTCCATATTCCTGAGTTTTGTAATTAAAATTAAATTAAAAGTAAAGTGCTCCATGTTTTTGGTAACTATTAGAAATCAAATTTAAAACTCAAACTCTTTGATTGTAGCATCAAAGAGACGTTTTCTGCGAGAGGGAAATACTGTACAGTGCACGTGCCAGTATGGGGAATTCATTTTAATATTCCGATAATATTGAAAGACACTGGTGTGTAGAAGCAAATATCTATTTTCATGTAAAACGATGTGCAGGTGTGCATCTCATGTTTTCTTAGTGACCTGTAGAGTACCAGTCAAAGGTTTGGACATACTCACCCATTCATATGAACGGTCCCATTAAAGAAGCGTCTGTGCTGCAAGTCTTGCTGTGCTTGTGCACACAAAAATCAAGAGTTTCTCAGCAATCTGTTTCACTGCTAGTTTCTATGATCAGCAGAACAACAGCAATATTTTCTGCTTTAGCAACTCTCAGAAGGAGATAAAAGAAAAGGGTTCAAAGAGAAGAAAACATCGAATCACTGCCTGACTGACTTGAGTCACACAAAAAGATGAATCTCTAAGCAAAAGCATAGTCAAGCGAGAGTAAATGAACGAACTCTGAGTGACCTTACTAAAGGTCACACAGAGGTCAGTGGGCTTTGCTCTACCAATTTTTAGATGCTCAGAAAACGCACTTTATCCTTGAGGCTGTCAGATCTGCACACATAAATAAATTAGCTTTAATAAATAAGTTTGCTTGTGCTTCATGGGAAACTAGAAGCTTCATATTCTCTTTCTGCCTGCCAGATTATTCCGATACAGAATTTGAATTCGACAATAGAGCTTTCCAACTTTCCAGACTCAGCGTATCGATTACAAAAACAGCCACACCAGTGGTTCGTAGCACTCAAATAGCAACAGTAACACAATCAATTTGTTTACTTTGAATTCATCACATAAAGTGACTCATTTACTGGGACACTGAAACAAAAAAATCAAAGCTACTATGCATCCTTGAGAGGTGGCCCCAGCACAAACAGCAATCTGCTGAGCAGCAATGTAAACTTCCTTTTGCTTGCTCTGATGCACACACTTCCTGAGGGGATTGAGCTGTACAGCAGACTGAACCCCGTTCTCCATAACGGGCTGGAAGTGTTCCAGCCAACCAGACAAATTTAGGCCAGATGCTGAACTCGTTTGCATCCATGTCTTCGTGTATCTGTATGCAAAAACCTAAAAGCCTCCATGTGCAAAACAAGCAGACATGAGCGGTGGGGGTGTTTGTGTATTTTAAGTTTTACGTTGGAGTTAGAGTTCACATCTGTCCAGACACATTAGATACAACTGAGACTTGAAAGGGATTTAATAAAAAAAAAAGGCAATAAGTGTATTTGCCACACAGTTCTGTTCCTGAGTTATGAAAATAACGACATCACAGTGACGTTTGACCTTTGACCTGGTCTTAATGTCACCACTTTCTCATTTGATTCAGTTTGACATTTGTCTACAACGTTTTCATGCTAACCATATGAATGGTTGAATTTCAGAGGCCTTTGACCTTTGACCACCAAATTCTGATCAGTTCATTCTTTTGTGCCAGAACAGATTAAATCATTTTATAGCATCCACTGAATAGATTACTGTAACGTTTTGGTATGCACAGTTGGTTTGACCGTTCACCTGCCCCTATCATCGTGTCAGCGGTACATAGGTATCTTTTAATCTGTTCCATCACATTATTTGCTCAAATTCAAGCAGCCAACAAAACACAGGCTTATACCCTCATACTGTATAGAGCGGGGGTGGCTGATTAGATTCCCCAAAGCGCCACAATTAGGGCCTAGTTGTAAGTGAATTCAGCTTATTGATGACCACCACAACAGCCCCAGTTTCTCTCGTGGCCCCTTGGGAAAATTAATTGCCCACTCTGGTATAGAGTTACCATGACATCACTGGTTGGTTTGTAAAGCCTCGTCAACAGCATTTTAGCACCCTGATATCAACCCAGAAGCAGCCATATTGAGACAAAAGGGTGGAGTTTTAAGTTATCCTCTTGGGCTTGCAGACTTGTAGACAGTCTGCATCTATAGACTGTACAGATGCATCCACACACAAACAGCAAAAACACAGAGGTCCAGGTCAGCAGCTCAAAGGAGCTCCAGTCACCTGTCCCTGCACACCCATCACTTATGCACATAATTCTGAGCCTAGACTGGTTTTTGGTAATTAAATCACCTGTACACTCAAATGAAGTTGTCATACATGAGTCCCTGCTGATGAGGAACTAAGCAGCTGCAGTTGTTGTCACTTTCCTCTTGGCTTCTCTGTCGGGCCCCAGAGGTTGCTGCTGCTCCTTTCCCACACAGTTTTGTGTTAAGCTGATGTTCCTCTCACATAAATGATGTCAACACTCCATGTTTTGTGAGAAGCAAGTCTGTTAACTTAATTGTTATGGTGAAGGCAGATTATCTAGCTGGTTCCACTAATTCAGTGTGTTCTACAATTTATTTTTGATTTCCTGCACCATGACTGGAGATTAATATCTCCGCTGGCTGTAGCCCAACTGCAACAAAACCATAACTATGAAGGTCCCCGACCTTAGCACTCCGAGAAACACTGCAGCCAGTCCAATAAGTCACAGCACTGCAGTATGGGAGCTATGATTGGGGAACAGTACAGTCATGTGTGAGTTTGGGCCTCCTGGGGGGAGTCCCACCCAGGGAGAATGGAGAGGAAACTGTGCAGATGGATGTCAGAGTTGGGTGGCTCACATCCTACTCAGTGTTTGTCCTGTTATTCTAATCTACGCCAACACACACATGGGATCCTGATTGGAGATAATGTCTGGGGGAATCATCTCAAGAAGCCTTCTTTTAAAAGTTCCGCTACACATGGAAAACTCTACGAGCTACAGAACCAAAGCATGGAATGACACTCAGGAAACCGCAGGATTTTAAGAATTATTGTAAAATGTGGTTTTTGGGGTGACCTTGCCACAAACTCTTGTAAAACTCCCATAAAATAGTATAATTAGAAAGATTTTTGCTCTAAACTGTCATTTGTCATCTACAGAGGACTCCAGATGCAACGTTAAGGCACGACTTGGCAAGTGTAAAGTCCTTAAAGGCTTTGAAGACTGCCTGACTGATGTTTGCCATTTCATATATGATATCCCTCTGTGATTATTTGTGAGGCCTGTATCATGTTATTTCCAGGCTGAGTCCAGAGGCTGGCTGATGTCATGTTTTCCATGGCTGAAGCAGGGAGACCATCCTCACATGTTAAATATATCGGGAGAATAAGTAAACCTCTTCAGGAGTGGGAAGATACTCTCATGTCGACTCTCTATTATCTGCTACATACTAGCACACCAACATCCTCCGATATGTCCATAATTTTCTTTGGTGCTATAACAAGAAAAGCTATTTCAGGAAGGTATTCACAACACTCGGACTACAAAGGCATCATCTCCGTGTGCGCTTTTCCTGGATATGTGACTATGTTCACGTTGTCACACACTGAGGCAAACTTTGGCCAGGACCAGCGAAACAGCAGCGATGACCTAGGAAATCTGGATCTTTCCGTCAACACTGCAGAGACAAAGAGATGTCAGAGGAGGATGACCCTTTCCTGGAAGGGCTCCTCCCTCCACCTCTGCTCAGGCAGTGATGACATTTCCATGTTTGCGTTGGCTTGTGGAGGCCTGACGTTACCTGCATCCTTTCTGGCACAAGTCGATGATACAGATACTAATCTTGTGTCTCTGCACGGACGAGAGGAAGTTTCATCAGTTAATCTTGTTTATCATTCCCTAAATTCTGAGTCCTTATAAAGGTAATTATTTAGTTTCCTGTCACGTCGTTTTTGCCCAGTTTTTGTACCATATGACCCACAGACGATCTTATTGTGAACCACAAATCTACACTACAAAAACAGACTTTTGTCCATTTCCTCATGTCCTCCCATGTATTTTAATCTTCTGCCATACTGGCACACAGCTGTAGTTATAACAATGTTTATCTGCCAACCACTTCAGCCTAGATTTGAATGTTTTAGTGACAACTAGTTATGATATTTTGATGAGACATTTGAATGTTTAACTAAGTGTCAAACCCCGATGTTGGAGTCCAGACCTGACACCTCCTGTCGAGGGCTTGGAGCCAAAGGGGCGTTAGAGACATTTAGGTCAAAACTGAGATATATATATATATCAAATGAAAGCTCTTCATGTGCTCTATCTGTCACAATTATAGAAGAAAAATATTAGCAGAAACAGTAGTTCAACAAAAACCAAAAGACTTAAGTCTGAATGCACAGAAGTTGGAGCCAAAAGGACATAAGTGCAAGACAATTGTTCATTAAGCATTGTGTCATCACTTTGTTTAAAGAAACATGCTTTAAAAAACAAATAAAATCATTAAACAAAGTAAAAGCAAACCATCTGTTTACCCTATTGTGCATTTTCTCATTACTTATTAATAATCCCTCTCTCTCTGCCACAGCATGTCTTCTGTCTTGTCTCTCTCTCCTAATTGAATTGAATTATTTTTTGTTTTGGCTCTCCTGTAAAGTTGGTGAAACGTCACTTACGCCCCTTTGGCTCCAACCCTTATTACTATTCCTGTCTTCTTTAGAATTGGTAGAAGCACTTCAACATATGTTAGCCTACACAGAAGAAGTAAACATGGAGGCTACTTGCTGTATTTCTTTGGCTAACAGAAGCCTTAAACAGTGTAAATATCATCCCTGAACTTAGACCTGGAGGAACCGCAGCCATCCATGGTCTTTACAATTCTGATGCTTTTCTTGATTGGTCACTCCAGGTACGAGTTTCCTGATGAGCTCGTGGCCTCAGCTCGTGGTTTTGTGTCTCATTTTGTAAAACAGTCTCGTTTCCAGTCGAAAAGGAGAACCAAACAGTGAGGGTGTACTTTACCACGTGAGCGAGGAGAGTTTGTCAGTCAGATCATCTTTGCTCATCTTCAGGTTTCAAAGCATCAAGAAAATGCTCAGCGTCAGACTTCAATAACGTGTGGGTGACAGTGACTGCAGTGACTACTACACCTTTCCCCTGGCTCCATAATTTAATATTATATATGATAAAAATTATATAATTTGTTCTGAGAATAACACAATAAAGCTCCCACCATTCTGAATAACTCTCTTTAAAAATATTCCAACCGTGCACATTTGTGCACAGTGAAATGTTATTATTCGGTTTAAAAAAAACTTCTATTGAATTTATTCCGTGTTTTCTGAACAGGCTAATCGTTTTTGAAGCCTTTGATACATCTGCTGATGTTCTGTGACATTCCTTTTTTCCTCTGAGGGTGTTCCTTCAACAGTAGCTTCATAGAGTGATGGCCACTGACAGTGAGGGGCCTTTTTCAGCCACTGTGGCCAGGCACACAGAAGAAGATGCATATCTAAGCATATCCCTGACCTGTGCTTTCTTCATGCCGACTGAAGTTCACAGTTTGTCCAGAGTCCTGACCCACTCTGTTCCCTGCCGTGACCCTGGTAATGTTATACAAATGCCATGCGTCACCGGACTGATAGCTCTTGTATGAGAGGAGGGCATTTGGCCTATGAGCACTGTGGCAGAAAAGGTCCTTTGTATGAAAACAGAGATGCCCCAGCCCAATAGTTAATTACTGACAAAGTCTACGATAAATAAAATAATAAAATAAAATTATAAGAAACAAACAACAAGAACTAGAAAGTTAAAAGTTTCTGCATGGCAAAGCCATCTCAAAAAATGCTTTTGATGAATGATTTGCAATGTCCTTTGTTTCCTCAGGTCATGCATAACTCAAGCTGGCTCTTCCTTCGAGCAGAAGAAGCTGTATATGCTGCAGTGCAGTTTGTGGGTTATTCATCTCAGCACAGTAAGACTTTTGAGATTTATCACGTGCACTTTACAGTCTACGTTGCTGTGAGCTTTGATGTTCAAGATTGGTAAAAATTGTAATTGTGTTTAACTGTCTGAAATAAATTGTCTTTAACAAGCTTTGGAGTTACATGTTATCATAATATGATATATAATCCTGTCCAAGGATTTCAGCTGAAGGGAAGAAAATTCCCTTGAAGTTGCAATAAAGATGTGGTCAGTTTACCAGGATCAGTGGGCTGCCTTTCAGTCAGCGAAGTGAATGATTTATTGCCCGTTTGCTGAGATAACCTGATGAAGCCAAGGTTTGATCAAAGACTTGGGCAGAAAGTCGCATTCTTCTATAGCCGTCACCTCAAAGGAAATGACTTACAGTCTAGCCACAGTAAACAATCAGGACAACAAGCTGTGCTTTTTATCTCTGTCTTTTCTGCAGCACCCTGTGGCTTCGGAGTTCCCCAGCTGAAACCATCTCCAGACATGCTTTATTACACTGACATTTTATAGTTTGACTATGTTTTGTATATAGATCCCACCGCTTGTTTGTGTGTCTGCTCATTTTCCTGGAATCTGTTTCACTGCCAATTCATATTTCTTGCATCTGGAAAAATTGTTCAGCAGTAAACCTGAGCTTGCCTCCGGTCCTGAATGAAATTCTGCACCATATCTGTTACCAAAAGCAAAATAAAGCCTTGTTTTGTCAGAAATCTCAGAGCCTAAAGTGCCATTTTATTTCCCAGACAACAGACGGCTTAGTGATGCATCAGGCTGCCATGGAAACCACAGTTGTCTGTTGTATTGGTTGTGTCAGAGATCCGCCCTTTCGCCCTGACCCTTTCCATTGGTGGCGGCACACTTTCCCTGGGGGATTTCACATACAACATCTGCCCTGTCCCCCCTCACTGAGCCACCCACTCCAAAAGCCACAGAGCTTCTGAACCGGCCTTTCTCAACAAAGGCCTTCCACGCACACCTGCTGAGAAGGTTAGAGGTCACAATCCCAGCAAGGACATGACCTGCAAGGGCTCCAGCCTGCATCCACCGCACCACATAGCAACGGAGAGAGAAACAAAGAGAAGAAAGTTCCTCTCATTTGGCTTCCAGCTATCAATGAAACAGATCAAAAGCAAAATCTGTTTCTCAGAATGTCTTTTGAGAACACAAGTGGTGCTGATTTTTGTAATACCAGCCTCTGAAAACACTTTCCCTTTTCATGCTCCCAGGTTGTGCTGTCTGGCTGCTCTGTCATGTGACTGCTGTGAAGACAGAAGGAGAGGGAGTTCCCAGTGGCGTCTGTTCAGATTTCTGTGCTGCCTGCTGCCTCATCGGGGCCTAAAGGAATCACCAGGCCCTCATCAATCTGCTTCCACATTCCACAATAGCCGACAAAGAGACTCCACTCTGAGCGGCAGATGGCTTTGCCTCAGGCTAACCACGCCAAGCTGCCATTGTTTAGACCCAAGGGTTTGATGCAGGGATCTTTGTTCCTCCTACTTCAGTGCCACAAAGGGTACTAGGATGCAGAAGTTGAATTTAAACTCTCTGAATGCAGTAACACCAAGTGTCTGATATTAAACGTATGTTTTAATGGAAGCTGCAGTGGATGTTGCTATATATAAGGAAGCTAGCTATTTATAAAATATAGTGGGTAAATAAAAAGAAACACTGATGCTGTGTCAAAAGGGTGTGACACTGAGGATTATCCTGATTCCCACAGGAATACAGAAGGTAAGCGTGGGCCCAGCAGGGAAACAGCAGCAAGCTCTCACAGCTTGCGCTCATACCAGAAGCCATGTTTTCTATTGTTATCGCCAACCAAAGCTCTCAGACAAAATAAGGCAATCTTGTGAAACTGCAATTTTTTTAGGTGGCATATGGGATAAAACTAGGGCCAGATATCATGATTGTTATTGTTAAGAGTTTACAATAATAAAACTTTGATGAATTTTTCAATGAAGTGAAATGTTTGTGGTTTCTTTTCTCTTTTGTGATTCCCTTTAGGGGCAGATGGCTGCTACTTTGTTCTGCCGGAAGTCTCTTCGTGTTAAAAAGCAGTTCTTCGTCCCCACCATCGCCAAGTGCTTGCTCAGACTGTTGCAATCTGCCTGACCTGGGCTGGGCTTATAATTCTGTTTATTTTACTGCATTTGTGCTGAAAGTCCAGTGATGCTAATATGTTAAAAAGATCCCTGGATGATACATTTGTTTGGATGCTTTAAGTGCACATTTTACTGATAACACTTACCTTTAATAGTATTTTACTGTACTGTACTGCCAAATCTAATATGTGGATCCATCTGCTGTTGCAGCCTTTTTGGAAATAAGGGAGCAGCAAAACCATTCATCATTCACTAATCATTTCTACTTCTTTTATGTGTAATTACATTGTTACAACACAGAATTTACTATTTAAAAAAAACCACTCACATAACCACAACAAAAGTAAACAATATTAAAACAAGAATTGTAATATTGATTCCAACATCCCCTGATGTAAAGACATATTGATCTGAGCCTTTCTAGAAACATAATCCAGTTGTAGTTTGACCCCCATATAAAGTTTCATGGTGGGTTTCTGCAGGATCTAATGGCGCAGTTCAGTTACAGACCCCGTAACAATTTTATGGCCTTTTCTTTGTAACGCTTTCTTCCTGAAAGTGGAGGGAAATGGGGACTTCTTTATGATGTGGGATTCCTTGAACATGCTCACCAAAAGCTCAGAGCACCTTTGACTGACTCCATTCAACAATTAACATAAAGCTGCTTCTCCATTAGAGAGCATGCAGCCCCAACTCTCGGGGCTTTTTGTGAGGGAGCAGACTATGTTTAACACATCTGTTGTCTCCCATGTCTGGGCAACCCACAGACAGGTCTGCTCACAGTGATCCTTTTATTTGGCTCTGAAAGGACCTATAGGAGCTCCTGATAGATGGCCTTCATTCCAATGAAAATGCAAAGCAGGGTATTGAGAAGAATAGGGAGCCAGCACTCCAGCGCACCCCAGCTCCAAGAACCAAAACCTCCTTTAAAAGACTACTCTTAAACAGTCTGATGCTGAGCCTAATCATGTTAAAAAGGAGAAGGCATGTCTAGGCATGTTTTATTTACTGCCTATGCAGCAGGTGCTTTCCTTTTTCTTTAGCATTTCAGCTAATTCCAAGAAAACTACTTTATGAGTGAAAACACTGCACCAAATGGACACTTTTCTTAAAGTGGCACCACTTTTAAAACCTTCACTATTGTAATATAGCTCATTTTGTCTTTATGTATCCATGCTATATGAAAAGAAATTGTTGGGTGTTTTAGCCAAAGGCTTCACTATATGCTCGCCGCATGGTTTTTTCTCTTTGCTATTTAGAGTTCAGCAGGTACAGCTAGAGGCATAATATTTTGGACAATGGAATATATTTTTTTGCAGATTTGGCTCTGTGCACCATCACAGTGGATCTTACATCAAATAATTAAAATGGGACTTTGATTCTGAGATTTATTTTAAGGAGTTTAACAAAGGGGTTGCAATAACTGTTCCTTTTTGAACAGGAAGTTTTAATTTGTTAAACACCTGTATATCATATGGAGACAATGAATTAATTTTATAGGATAACAGAACAAAGTCAACATTGTGTAACAAAGTATAAAACACTACTGAGCACACTGAAGTATAAAGTGAAGAAATGACTAAATATAATCTCCCTATGTGGGGATGCAGGCTCTCAGGAAGTTAAATCGGCCTTGAAAACCCCAAAATGACACGAGAAAGGCAGATTTGGGTAGTAATTCTCAAATTTTGATCATAGCTGCTTCAAATGATTCTTCTTGTCCTTGATGGATTATGTTAATGCTCAATACCACACAGTGGTATGAAAAGGTTTGAGGACCCCGATTATTTTTTTCACAATTTTCCTTCATAAGTCATTGGTTGTTTGGATCTACAGGTGCATCAAAGCCAGAACAAACAGACCCAGGAACAGTTTCTTTCCCACAGCAATAACCACCCTGAACTCTCACACACACTAACTGCAGCATTATCTACACCGGACAATATCTATCACTTCTGTAACGTGCAATATCTGAACATCAACCCATATGTATATACTCATATTACCACCACTATTTTAATGTACATATCTCGTAACCTTTTATTTTACTCTGTATTTTAGCCTATGCACCGAATGGGAGTGGCCCTCCAATTTCATTGTACAGCTGTATAATGACAATAAAGGCTATTCTATTCTATTCTATTCTATCAGTTAAATATATCATATACCAGACGACCACGATGAGGTTTAAAGGATTCACAGAAAGTGTGCAATAGCTATTTAAACTAAATTAAACAGGTGTATAAGTTTGGACACCCTTGTTGTTTTATTGATTTGAATATCTTTAGCACTAAT
>VOQJ01031760.1:3452-22160 GCA_015052665.1 Apistogramma diplotaenia
CCCCACCCCCCACCTCTCTCTCCCGCCCCGCGCGTTACTTTTTTTTTTTTTTTTTTTTTTTTTTACTTATCAAACCACAAACCTACACACACAAACATACAGCATGTTTAAAGAAGTGTAAGGAAAAGGATGCACAGTTAACGGGTGCCACTTCCTCCTCGGGTCCGGCAGCATCACCTCATCAACATTGCAGGTGATGTCATCTCTGGCTAGGCAAGAGGGGGAATATCGCTCTGCGTGCAATATTAACTCTGATCCTTCCTCAGTGTTTCAGCATCCCTCACTCCCGTCCTGCTCCCACTTCTCTCTTCCTCAGTGTTTGCAGAGTTATTAAAAAAGAGCTGAGCCTGTTTGGCGTGCTTAGCCTCACATCGGCTTTTAGTCAGCAAACGAGGTTTTTCTCATGTGTGGGTTCATTGTTGCCCGTTTCAAGCATCAAGGTGTTTTTTTTTTTAAACTCTTGAAAAATGTGTGTATTTTTGCTCCAGTCAAATCAATATTGTTCATCTGGGGTTTTTTTTGGTTTTTTTACCAATTATCTTTTCTTTCCTCTCTGCAGCTCCTAATACAAAGGACTTGGATGTATTCATCAAAAGAAACCAGGAGTCAGGCTTTGGTTTTAGAGTCCTTGGGGGCGAAGGACCAGATCAGCCAGTAAGCAGCAGCCCTGCATTCATTTAAAAGTGCAGCTCAAATCCCTCAATTACAAAGCAGCAGACTGAAGCTGCCCTCAGTTGATTTAATAAGTAAAAAGTTTTCAGCTCTGAGAATGTATCATGTATCAAAATACCAGCCAATCTGTGCAATTAATCCCCCTCAGATCAGCAGATATAACCACGTCTCTCACACCATCTTATTTCCGCAGGTGTATATTGGTGCCATTGTGCCACTCGGTGCGGCTGAGAAGGACGGGCGCTTGCGGGCAGGGGATGAGCTACTTTGTATAGATGGTGTGCCAGTGAAGGGCAAATCCCACAAACAAGTGCTGGAGCTGATGACCAATGCTGCGCGTAACGGCCAAGTCATGCTCACAGTCCGCAGGAAACTGGCGAACGCAGGTCTGTCTGCGTCTGAATAATCAGCTCCACATTCCTCCGAGGGCACCGAGAGCTCGCTTTCTTTGCTCACTGCTTTGGCTTAGATCAGTACGCTAGAGGAGGACCTTTGAGTGAAAGCTTTGATCTTTTTTCTTTTCTTTTTTTTCTCATTAATCCATTAAAATTTGTTGTGGTAGATTTCCTCACTGAACGAAATGAAGTTTGACAAAAAAAGTAGACTTTTGAGATGCTCCTCTGTGCCGTCATTTTCCACAAAGAAAGAAAAAAAAAACAGCGTTTCAAGATCGTTTTAATGATGGGGAGGTGATTCCAGTTTTCATCTCGAATCAAAACAGGCATAAAGCGAAGACGGGCGGGAAAAAAAGATATTGTTTTCTCTTTGTGTTGATCTGTCAAGGATTACTGCAGCTGTGTGAAAGGCACTGAAGATTAGATCAGCTGGTGGAGTTAAATCTCAAAGGATGGGAAAAGAAATGCTGACTTTTCTTCTTTTTTTTTCCTCCTTCTTTCTTAACCACACATACCCTGGTTTAGCCCTCAAATAGCCATTCCACAAATAGTACAAGCACTTTTTAAAATTACTGTGGATTTGATGCATCACAACAGCGAGGTTTGATCGCATTGCAAAAAAATTAGGCATCAATCATGTGAGGGTTTATGCTTTCAAAGCAGGGGCTTTAGAAAGATGCAGGCTAACAAAACAGAGACTCAGCAAAAAAACAAAACAAAAACAAACATAAAATGAAGAGAGATGGAGGTTGCTTAGGTTGTCTTATGAATAACAAATTGCAAAGGCCTTTTATCTCAGCTGTAGAGCTCGCTTAATGTGGGCAAGACACGCTGCAGGAAGGCTGTCTCTGATAAAGCCCCTGCTTTTGGATTATTTACGGAAGGATCTCCGCGAGAACAAATCAGGATCAAATTTTGTCAAATAATTGTGGATTTAAATGTGCGTTAGCCTAAGACAGCCTGCTCAGAGTGGTGTTGTCCTGCTAGAATTGATTTTTGAAATACTATCTCAAATATTTGGCTGCAATTAGAAATTCAGTCCAAGTGATACAAATTATTATTATTTTTTTAGATGTCAGTGGAGACGATGAGAGCAGCCAGCAGCCCCAGCAGCTTGCGTCCGCTCTGGTCAGCAGCTCTCCCAAAATGCCTCGCACCGAAGCACCAGCTGCCGTGCAGCCCGCCCAGCCCACCCGCGCGGAGCGATTCGATGTTACGCTGCAGCGCAAGGACAACGAGGGCTTTGGCTTTGTCATCCTCACGTCCAAGAACAAACCCCCACCTGGAGGTCAGAAAGAAATGAAAACGTTACATCTTTAAAAATTCTATCTTATATACAATATATATCCTGCACGTCGCATAAAGATGTGTTATGCGCTTATTTAAGAATTCGAGTTGTGTAAAGATGCCAGACAGCAGATTTTCATTTCTCCGTTTGTCTCTCTTCCAGTTATACCTCACAAAATTGGACGTATTATTGAAGGCAGCCCCACAGACCGTATAGGTCACATGAAAGTGGGAGACCGCATTTCTGCTGTCAACGGCCTGTCCATCGTGGAGCTTTCACACAACGATATCGTTCAGCTCATCAAGGATGCTGGGAATTCTGTCACCCTCACTGTCGTGCCTGAAGACGGTAGGTTGGCTCAGGCTTTTTCTTTTAAGAGAGAGTGAGTTTCTGGGAATAAGATCATGGGAATTCTGACACACTTTTTGTTTTTACAGACAGTGCTCCTCCGTCTGGAACAAATTCAGCCAAGCAGAGCCCTTCGGCACAACACAGAGCTGTAGGCCAACAGCCTCCCAGCTACCAAGACAGGTAAACGATTATACACACACGCACACACACTCCCACACAAGCTCAAGCA
Source organism: Apistogramma diplotaenia (assembly GCA_015052665.1). Taxonomy (NCBI): domain Eukaryota; kingdom Metazoa; phylum Chordata; class Actinopteri; order Cichliformes; family Cichlidae; genus Apistogramma; species Apistogramma diplotaenia. The sequence goes on from VOQJ01031760.1 coordinate 6,388, forward strand.
TTTGCACAAGCTTGCCAGTATCCCCCCTTTGAAATACTAAGTCCACTGGAGACAATCTAATACAGGTTCTGCCACTTGAACCATAAATTAGCCCCAATCCTCTCAAAGCGCCTCTGGTATTGTGCTGCAATGTGCCCCATTACCATCTCTTGTGCCTCACACTCCTCGCTATCCAAAAAGACAGAAAATCCCCCCCCCCCCGTGGGGGTCACCCTTCGGATGGCAAAGCAAAGAAAAAGAGACAGATTAATAGGAAGTCTCGCCTCTGCTTTGATCTTTCTTTTTAAACGAGGCTACCTGTGTCAGACTTTTTAATCCCACATCCCAGAAAATTTGCCAACATCATTTCTTGCCCATGTCCACCCTGTCCTCTGCCCATCAGCGTGCATTCACATTCTCCTCATTTAGTCCTCTGTCCAGTCCTCAGCCTCTTCCTCTTCACTTAATCGCCAACATGCCTCGGGTCAACCCAGGCTTAGATATGAGCTGAAGCTGTCAGCTCGGTGGCATGAAGTGTGCAGGCTCGTCTCAAAGCCGGTGCTGGTAAGAATTCCTCCGCTCTTTATATGTATAGTGCGTCAGGCTAAGTTCCCACAAAGGCACTGTAATGAGCTCTGTGAAGTATTAAAGCGTGCCCCCGTTATCTGCCACTGAAGTGTAAAAGCAACACGGTTCTTTGAAGGATTTACATTTCTGTGCGTGTCGTATAATGAAACGAACAAAGAGGCTCGTGCTGCTGCGGTGAAGGAGTGGTGGTGTGTGGATCTCACACTGGACACAGCAAAAAGAAAACGGAACGAGGCTTCTTCTCTGTTTTACGCTCTCTGTTTCTATGACATAAGAATCAGTATTTAAAATATGATATACATAAAAACATTTTAACACTACACATGTAGAGGCATAAACGTACAGTGGAAGGCTTTGAACGCACACATTTTGTGGATTTTCATTAGAATCTAGGATTTTTAAGAGATGCCATTTGTTACTTAAAAATCTGATATTCCGATATATCGGCCAATATTTTTTTTTCTTTGACGCTTGAAACATAAACAGAATTCCCTAACATTTGTCACGTGTTGTTGTTATGTCCTCATTTACGCTCCATGCGGATCAGCTGGTTGGCGTTTGTGGCGTTTCAAACATGCGTTGCCCTCTAGTGGACAAACGGTGCCGTGTCAACACTCATAACATGGCTGAAGGGTGTTTCTTCTTTACCTCTTTAATTTTCATTTATTGCTCGTTATAAATGCTGATGAATGAGCAGGTAGCTAGTATTAGCCAATATTATTGGCCCACCAATAAATCAGTCGCCTGATTTTTCATGGGTTGCCCCACAGTAAAAATTGCTTTCACTTTTACACCAATCACAGTATTTTTCTTCTTAATATCTTGATTATATAAATATTGTGTATAACTAAAATTTACACTTTGAAAATTATGTTCAAATGTTGATATTTTCCAGCATAGCCAATAAAATCTTTTAACATCAAATTGTTTTCTTATCTCAAGAAACAAGACTGTGCCCTTGTGGTAGTCTGTTTTGGGTCGCACTATAATGCTTCTTCTCTGGGGTAGGAATGGTGACTCTGAGGGTAAGAATCATCTTTTGCCAAGAGACGGCACTGGAACCCTCATCACCTCCGGTCCTAAGCAGGTGAGGCCGATGCTTCGCGTTTACGTTTCCTCAGTTTCAGTATTTTAACGTTTGTGATTTTTGTCATTCTGCTCCGGCGTCAGTTAATCCCCAGAAACTCTCGATCGTGACGCATATCGATAAAGTAATAGATTTTCCAGATTAATCTCCACCCTTGGAATGATTTTTGCATCAATTACTTCAGTCTTAAAAGCTCACAGTCTCGTTTGTGAACAACAGGGCTGCTTCGTGGTGGAGCTGGAACGCAGCCAGAGAGGCTTCGGCTTCAGCTTGAGAGGAGGGAAGGAGTATAACATGGGGCTGTTCATCCTCCGGCTGGCCGAGGACGGGCCCGCTCTCAAAGATGGCAGGATACATGTGAGTTCTGTCTTTGCTTGATTTCACTTGAGTGTCTGTGCTTAAAGTGCAACAGCTCTGAATCAAAGGTTTACTGAGCTCTGCCTCAGCTAAAGCTAATCAACCGCTCCTGCCAATCAAAAAGTTAATGTTAATAGATTATTTTTATTTAATTATTTGTCAGGTTGGAGATCAAATAGTGGAGATCAATGGCGAGGCCACGCAGGGCATCACACACACTCGGGCAATCGAGCTGATCCAAGCAGGAGGCAATAAAGTTCATCTACTTCTTCGACCTGGCCAGGGCCTGGTCCCGGATCACAGTGAGTTTCAGCAGAGAGCTGCGCGCATGTCGTCACTGCTGCTTATAGATCTATACAAATAGCTTATTACACACACATACAGAGAAGCTTTAGTATGGACATGCTAGACGGCAGGCTGCCGGATTTCCTTTTTCTCATGCATGTGTTGCAAGCTCTTGTGAATCTTTCTCTCCTCTCATTCTGTCTTACTACTGCTATTTGGATCTGCCTTGCTTTCTCTGTTTTCTGCTCCAGCACGGCTCTCTATTTCTATTTATCTCTTCCTCCTATAGGTCTGAACTCTTCTTCCACCCTGTGCTTCTACATGAAACCAGAGCATCACTAAAGGCCTCACTGCTTTTCTTGGTCTGTCCCTTGTAACTTTGGTAATCCTTGTACTCCACCTACTTTTTGTCTTTGAATCCTCCTTTCAGAGTGAGTTATCTCCCAAAATCAAAGTGTCGTCCTCTGTCCGCTATGTCCTCGGCACGGCCAGTCTGAACTGATCGGCTCATTGTGGCTCAGTAAACACCTAATTTATAATAACCAGATTATTTGGAGGGCTGAACTAAAGCAGTGAGTCCTAGAAGAACAAGCAGGCCTGCAGAAGTACTGTGAAGCTTCAGAGCCCCAGATTATTTATTTAAGGGTATTACAAAACCAGAGATGCCACTGAACACTCACTGCATCCTTGGCATGAAAAAAGATGGGAGACCTGGAGCGATGCTCTTAACCAGATATTGATCAGCGAGTGGAAAAGTGGATCTGTGTTTATTCACTGGCATCAATCTGTCGATCCAAAGAGCAGATTAGGATTAATTTCTATGAGTCGTCGCTCTTAGAAATCCAAAAATCACATTTCAGCACCTCTGAGTCCATCTCTCTGCTTTTTTTTCCCCCTCGCCGTTTTTTCTGCTGCATATATCTGCTCTCGACTACAGCTGTGAAGTTCTTATCAGCTCTGGGGAAAATTGAAACGTCAGTGCTAAGTGAACTCCAGCACCTTTTCATTGATAGCTACGTTGTCAGCTGATACACATCTCAAGCAAGGCAAATATATTAGAGGGCTATTGCAAAGGATTATTACAGAAAGCCGGGCCGATGGAAAACATCGTTTTTTCCCCACAAAATGAACATATCACGCTTCTATTGAATGACATGTTTAATCGTCTTTAATCTTTGTTGAATGTGCAAAATATCTTTTTTCACTGAATTCATACGTTTTTGCGTAGCTTGAAGTTTTTTTCCTTACTACCTGCTGCTTGCTTCTCAGGTTCAAAGGACAAAGTAACCATTCCAACCTCAAGCTTTCCCAGATTCTCTGTATCTGATGGGCAGTCATCTCCAGCTTCTCCATCCTCTTTCTCCGTCTCTACCTCGGAATTCTCCCCATCTTCACCCAAAATGTCTGCCCCTGATGACTTCTCTGGGGGCGACAGTACAGTGTCTGGATCCCCTGGTGCCGGGAAGGAGCATGCTAGGCAAGCGAACAGATCAAGCGGGCAGCAGCGAACTCATCTCGACAATAAGCGCGCCACCAGCCCCAGCACCCAGACCGGTACTAGAAGCAGGAGTGACTCCGCAAGTGGAAGCCCTAAAAGAGCCACTGAAGGCCGGAAGGATCGCATAGATCGCTCCCAGAGCCCTCGAAAAACAGAGCGAGGCCACAGCGGGTCCCTGGAGGACGTGAGCAAGGAGAGAAAAGCCCAGGGACAGAAAGACCATCGCTCCTCTAGTCCGAGGAAAGGCTCCAAGAGGGAACATGACCCCGCTGTGCCTTTGAAGAATCTCGAGGAGCCTCACAGCCCCAGGCGCCCAGCTGGCCAAAAGCCCAGTTTTCCCTCTGGAGAAGAGAAGGACTGGAGGTACAAGCAGGAGGATTCGGCTTACTGGCAGGAGAGAGGAGCTACAGAGAGCGGAGACAAAAGCTGGGGAATCGGCGATCACTACAGAAAGGGGAAAAGGGCTGAGCAAGAGGCATCGGCAAAATCCAACTCCCAAACACATAGGGAGAGGGTGGGGTCAGACGCTGATAGCGGCACGCTGAGCCGGAAGAGTGGACGAGACAAAGGGGACAAGGAATATCGAGAGAGCAAGTACCGCGGTTCAGCTGAAGAAGTGAATAGAAAGGACCCCAGAGGTTCAAGCAGTAGCATCCCAGACCCCCACTGCAATGGGAACACTACCAGCAAGAAGGCTCCCATCACCCCGGGCCCGTGGAAAGTTCCCAGTTCTGCCAAGATCCAGTCCAAAGTGGACACCACATATGCAGATATCTGAAACCCTGCCAGGACTCTGCATAGACGAAGGAAAAGCTGAGCCTCAAGTATGGATTCAGAATTGAAGGATGATTCTTTTCAGACATTTCTGACATAGCAGATCACTGTGCAACCAGCAACATAGCTTCTCATTGTTTATTCCCCCCCCCCTCCCCCCAACCAGTTTGCCTAGGTCAGTTTGCATCAAGGTGCTGAAGCCTGATCTGACACGTGTGCTTGTACCTACATGAGTATTTTTACTGTATAATGATGTGTAGGCATGTGTGTAACAGATGGGTTCTGAGTGTGGTATCTGAAAATAACAATGAAGTCTATTTTGTGCCAATCAGAGACTCCGGTTATATAAAGAAGCTGCTTCTAATTGCACTCACTGTGAGACTGTTTGTGGGCTTTTGGATAAACTGCTCTCCCGCCCACCTCGATGAAGGATCCAGATTTTTTTTGTTTTGTTTTTTTGTGTGTGTTACTTATGAAGGTTTAAAGGCATATTCATGCAATCCCAGCTTTTCTTCCAGGTGAGACTGAGTCACTGTAGCTGTCACAAGTGGATGTTTAAAAAAAACGAGACTTTGAATTTTTCTGAAAGTTGTCTTACAAGCAAAACTGTCTCGTAAGTCTTCTGTTTGTTTGTTTGTTTGTTTGTTTGGTTTTGAGTTGTGAATTGTCTGTGTGGCTGCATTCATACACGTGAAGACATGAATCCCCCTTAGCATATCAGAGAATGGAAAGCACTACCCTGGAGCTTTATATGCATAAATCAGCAGACCAGATACTTGTGGTTAATGTTTGTTACATGTGTGTTCATTAAGAAAAAAAAAAGTAATTTATTGAAATTCAATGTACACAGAGCAGTTAATACACACATCCATGCTGAATAATTTCACTTTTCACGTGGACTTTCTAAGAAAAGCGACATGGAACGTGTAGATAAGCATCTCCATCTAAAGTAATGCATTTAAAGACTGCAGTCAATACATCTTATTTCATGGTCTGCAAACAGTCATGCAAGCCTGGTTCATAAAGTTGCTGACTGTTCGCAGCTCTGTATTTTAGGTCCTCTGCCTGCGTTTATGTATACAAGCTGACTTGTAGGCCTGTGTATTTTAGATATTGCCGTAGCATCGACTATACTGAAAATGAAATGTATATCATTTAACAAAGTGGTTACACGTATGACGCATACTATAAATGAATTCAATTAACAGAGGCTGATTGTGAGGACTCTGCCTTCGACTTACTAAAAACATTAAAAGATCTTTATATTTTTGTTATCAATGTAGGCACAAAAACAGGTAATTCCAACACAAATATCTATTTTAGATCACTGCTTTTATTTAGTACATGACCCCATGATGTAAGTAGTATAGGATATATATATATATATATATAGGATATTATGCTTTATTATGCCTGGTCACTTTTATAGTGTCACAAACAAAGTGAGACGCCCAAAGAATTCAGCAAATTTCCAACAAAAAAGGAGGGAAATTATTAAAGGGTGTTGCTCTTTGGTGATTGAACACATGCATGGAAATGACAATACTGCTTCTTTAGGAGTCTGACTTGAAATTACAATCCAAGTTTGTCAGATTTAATCAAACTAAATTCTATGTAACGAGGGGAAAAAATATTGGGAGAAGTTGTCCTGCTCTAAAGTGAAGATGTAGCATTGTTACAATGTTTCTCCTGTGGAGTACAGAGACATCTAGTGGCTCATTCACTGAAATTCACAAACAAAAGTCACTGCTTGAGCCCTTGAACCCGACCCATAAGGATGTGAAACAGTAATACATGCATCAGTTGGTCTTTAAGGCCACTTGCCTAATTTATTGTCCACTTTATTGTGAATATGATGCGATACTGTATTATTTACTGTTCATGCCATTACCATGTATGAGACTGTGGCCTTGTATTGCTCCAACATATGTTAAAAAAAACACAAACTTAGTTTTACATCATGGTAGTTGTAAATGTTTATAAATTGTACAGCACCTGTATAAATATTTGCCTTCATGCAGGAAAAAAAAATCCTATGTAAATCGTTTCATTATTTTTTTAAGGGAACTGAGAGGAAACGCTATAAAATGGTTGAAAAAGAAATACTCTGGTCATGGCATTCTGTTCATGCACTGATAAATAAAGGTTTACTGATTAAACATGATTCCGGTATGTTGATTTTGTCCATTTATATACATTTAGGGGAATAAATTAGGTTGCTAGCATAGATTCTTTCGATGCTATTTTTATTTATTTTTTACTGTTTTACAAGAGCCGTGTACTTAAAACCGCTGTTATAGATTATGTTACCTCAAGTCGGAGTCGGTTAAAGTGGTATATTATCGTGGCGTTTAACATTATTGCTTCGCGTAGCCTTTCGCCCACTGTAAACGCTAAAGCACTGCCGACGGTGGGTTAACCATTACGTCAGCTGAGCAGAGGTGAGTGCGTGCAAAGCCGCACGCATTCAGTACATTCCAAACTCCAACTCCCACGATGCCACGGGCCGTCTGCGAACTACATTACCTACAGATCAACGTGTTACGCATGCGCAACGGACTCAAACCAGTAAGGAGAACTACAAATTAACGGCAAGAGAACTACAAACTGTCGGAGACCTGCGCAGTGGGGACCCAGAGTCCTTTAAATTGTTGACTACTGTACGTGCAAAGATGGCAGCTCAAGTCGACTTGCTCCGTGCCAAAGTAGAAGACAAAATGGTAAGGGATAGTCTAGAGAGGTTCATTAAAGAGAAGAAAAAGAAGAAGAAAAGGGACTTGTCGCCGTCGGCAGACAAACGGGAGAGGTGTGAGAAAGAAGCGAAGAAAATGAAGCTCCATCATCACCATCATAACCACAAACACGCCGAGCACCGGACCCATCAGCCGCATCAGCTGCAGCAAAATCCCAAACCCCACAACTTCAGCGCGGGTAAACACGTCCTGCACAGCCACCACCACCACAATCACAGTCTCACCAACGGCACGAAGAAGAATTTGCAACCGATTTTTTCTCCGCCTCCTCCGCGGAAGGTACCGGAGCAGCTGCAGAAGAAGCAAACGGTGCCTTCCCAGCCACCTGCGCTCTTCACTTTCACGCCTCTCAAAGTGGTCAAGGCCAAGCCCCAGGAATTTAAAGAAAAGCACAGGGAGAAGGACCTGAAACTCAAGCTGAAGAAGGAAAACGCAGAAGCAAACGTGAAACACGCTGAACTGAAGAAAAAGAAGGGTGCGTTTTCTTATTTTTATTTATTTATTTATTTAGTTACGTTTAAAGACTATTGGCCTATTAAAATTAATATAGGGGGGATTTGAATGACAAGTAATATCATGTAATATGAGTGTTTTGGTTATAACAGATTTTTAATCCCTTTAAGTGTTGCATTTAAATGGTATCATTCATAGAGTAATTAATCATCCTTGCTAATTTACTGCATTATGACCGGAGAACAAAATACAGATTTCTGCACACATCCTGCTTTACTAACCTTTAGCTCTTTATGTTCTCACAGAGCCAAGGCCTCATAATGAGAATGGCAAGTCTCTAACACTAGAAGAATATCTCCTTAAGAAGAAAAAGAAGAAGAAGAGGCATCATGAGGATGAGCATAGTGTCAGGAAGATTCGACACGTGCACAACAAAGCTGTTCAGACTGTATGCTCAGGGCTTGCAGCAGATCCCCCTCTGTCTGGCAGCATTAAGCATGAAAGCAATCACCATCCTCACAGAGATCCTGCCAGCCACTCACCCTACCTGCAAGCTCTCAAACAGGGTCACGCCCCCTTCCTTTCCCACCAAGACCACTACATTCGCAGCTCCTGTCTCCAGACAGGGACGCGGTATGGACGCTTGATGCATGAGGAAAGGCAAGCCAATGGTGGGGGAGCCGTGTTGCATGCCTATGCAGATGAGTTGGCCTGTCTTAGTCCGGCTGAGATGGAGTGCTTTGCCCAGGAGTTTCTGAAGTTGGCCTTTGCTGAAAAGCCTAAAGGTGCAGCCTCCTATGCCTTGTCAGTAGTGCACAACGCAGCTGCATATCTGCCTGACTTCTTGGACTACTTTGCCTTCAATTTCCCCAACACACCGGTCAAAATGGAGATAATGGGCAAGAAAGACATTGAGACGACCACTATCGCCAACTTTCACTCTCAGGTATGTGAAAAGACAAAGGCTCCTCCTGACAGTTAGCATAAAAAAGTACATAAAATTCCTCATGAATTTCATAAACAAATGTATGGGGCACTGCTTTGGCTGAACACAGCACAAATTTATATGAAAAAAGACTGCAACTAAGATTTACTTCCACTGCAAATTAATTGGTTAAGTGTATTAAATATCTGTGACTTTCAGTAGATGTTTTAGTCTTGAAATTGAACAGTACAAAAGCCATCCATGTTCCTCCTTATATCACATGAGAGGTGGAGATACTTTTAACAAGAGAAGCTCTGAACTTCAGGAATATGGATCAGAGATGCAAAACATCATATGACATAAGCAAAATAATAAATAAATCAGACTGCTGAGTGTTTTAAGTTGTAACAGTGGAATTGGATCACAGCAGCTGACTCCACTGCGTTCCCCGAGACCACCAGTCTTTATACATCAGGTGCAGATACCGTCTCTAGAGAGAGATGATGCATTAAGACTGAAAACATCATTTAGATGGAATAAACCCCTGTCATGACTGCTAAATGTTGTCCTAACTGCAAATGTATATGAACTTTGAGAATGTTGAGTCGAGTCAGAGAAAGCCAGGGTCTTAAATGAGGTATGATAAATTATTAGCCTCTCTGTAGCTGTCTGTTTAATGTATATTTTAATTCATTTGAAAAACTGTGCTGGTGGCACGGCGCCTGTCCCACACAGTTACTTTTGTTCTGGGACGTTGCAGACAGTCAGCACATCAGTTTGTCTTCATGCAGGGAGTTTAATCATTCCACCACTGGTTAAATGGACTGTAATTATTGCACGAAAATCTTCGTTTTTTTTCTACTAGGTCGTTACATAAAACTGCATACATCTTTGGATTATAAAACAGTGTTTACATTATTTTCCTGGTGCACAAACTGCTTTGAATAGAAAACATTCTAGTCGGTGTTCAAATACAAGACTAATCCTTTGATCCTTTCCTACAATATATTTTCTATGCATTCATGTGTTCTTTTGGTAGCTGTGAATTCATTTGCAATAAACACATCTACAACTAAAGGTATGACTCACAGTCTGTAGAGCCTCAGCTAGACACACACGAGCCGGAAATCTATTAGAGGGACCTGTATATGGATTTTCCCATACTTGGAATACGCTTGTGCCAGGTGACGTGTGACTGAGCAAATCGAATCTGTTAGGCGTAAAGTGCAACTGAAGCGCCGTCACAATCATTAACCCGCGGCCGTGAGCGTGCGCATTCTTCTTCTAGCTTAAAGGATTTTGCAAGACAAAAATAAAATTGTGTGTCACACTCCACTTCCTTGGAGTCCTCATTTTGTTTTGCTCAAGACAGAACAACAGTGCGGTGACAGTAACACTCAACGAGGCGGGGATATTTTGTGTAGCATTAATAATCGTGCACTATAGCGAGACAGATTATTACAGTTGTCTCATTAATATTGAACACAAAGTCGCACTAAGTTATGGACAAAAGCAGGGTTCACAAAGCATGCACAGAAACATCCCTCATGATGCTTATTTTTTTTATATTTAATATACAAAGACAGTGAGTTCACAGTTTTAGCATCGATACTGAATTAGCTTTAAAGTCTCTGCTCTCCTAGGTGAATCGGACTTACTGTTCAGGAACTTACCGAGCTGGACCAATGAGGCAGATCAGCTTGGTCGGAGCCGTCGATGAGGAAGTTGGAGACTACTTCCCAGATTTCCTGGACATGCTGGAAGAGTCACCATTTCTCAAGGTCAGAGGAAATGACTTTAGAAAATGGTCAATGTCAGAGTCTGAAGAGGGGGAAGCCTGTAATCTGCCTACGTGGCTCAAACCTTACTAAAGTTTTGTGACTTTAAGCTTGTGTCAGTTTTGTGCACCATGACGGTCACAGCAGGAACGTCAGTGCTGATGAACCCGCCTGCAGTCCAGAATATTCTGACACTGAAATGTCTTTTTGCAAATGTGGGACAATGATATTCATGTGTAGTGTAGCTGCAGCACTGTGCGTGTCATTTAGGGGGCTTAAAAGTTAGGGTAAGCGGTGTGTTGTATAGTACAGTAAAATTGGCTACTTGGGTCTGCAAGGCTGCGGTTGGACTCTTCTCATGTGGTGTGCGCACTAACTTTCCACTTTAATGTAGTACAGTAGTAAGTGTTCAGTCTGTTTTTTGTTTTTTTTAGCAATTATATAGATATAAACTAGTAACATTACACACATACAAGTTTGACTTACTGTATTATTACCATTACCCAGTGTTTATAGGGTTCATCAACATGCACTGTGAGCTTATTGGTTGTAACAAAATGATGCATATCAGGTTAAACTTGACTTTTTACTGCAACAAACTCACAGCTCCGTTTATTTGTCTGTGCATGTCCTCATAGATGACCCTTCCATGGGGAACCCTCTCTAGCCTAAAACTGGACTGTCGCTCTCAGAGTGATGACGGGCCTATCATGTGGGTGCGACCAGGAGAGCAGATGGTTCCCACTGCTGACATGCCCAAGTCTCCTTTCAAACGGCGCAGGTACGAGTGAGTTCTTCTGTATAAAAAAACAGATACTTGGCTAAAGAAGAGGTTAAAGATTGACTTTATACAAGGATTCATTCTTATATTCTTGTTCTTTCCTTGTATGTGTCTCCAGGTCCATGAACGAGATCAAAAATCTGCACTACTTACCGAGGACCAGCGAACCCAGAGAAGTTCTCTTTGAAGACCGAACCAAGGCGCATGCTGATCACATCGGCCAAAGCTTTGACTGGCAGAGCACTGCTGCTGTGGGTGTGCTGAAAGCAGTGCATTTTGGAGAAGGGTGAGTACTGTTTAAATAGATGATATAATGGCAGCATCTCATGCATGGTGCTCTTTCTTTTTTTGACATTTTTAAATCTCCTACAGGAATAACCGACCACGTGTAACCAAAGATGTAGTGTGTTTTGATGCTGGGGACTTCAGTGAAGTTGTCCAGAGGCTGCAGCTGGATCTGTATGAACCTCCAGTGTCTCAGGTGAGAAGTGTGGCTTTTATAGATTTTTAAAAAATATATATATCAGCGCTTGTTTTTTAAAGTTAAACCGTTTGTGTGTCTGTGCAGTGTGTTCAGTGGGTGGATGACGCGAAGCTCAACCAGCTAAGGAGGGAAGGCGTTCGCTATATCCGTGCCCAGCTGTGCGACGACGACATTTACTTTATCCCGAGGAACGTCATCCACCAATTCAAGACCGTCTCTGCAGTCTGCAGCCTCGCCTGGCACATCCGCCTCAAAGAGTACCATTCCGAAGACGTGGCCGCAAAGGAGGAGCAGCAACCCAACGACCTCAGCCCCACCTCAGGCCGAGTGTCTTTTTCCTCCCCCGCCAGGCCCGATGCCACCATGACCCCCTGTGCGAGACCACAGGGAGACAACATCCGAGGCGGGGTGGCTAAAACTGAGGAACCCGAGTTCCAGAGGCCAGCAACACCTTCCCAGGAAACACAGCCAGCCCCTCCGCAGCCCGCTAAATCAGCTCACCTCCCGACTACATATAAGGATGCCCACCATTTCTTAGCACCAGTCCACTCCGGATGTACACCTTCAAAAGAGCCCGGCCTGTCGAAAGCTCATGGCCACACTACAGACTTCCCAGAATGACCTTATCCCCGCTCCGTCACCCCCACCCACCCACCTGTCTTTCCCTTGTACAGTAATTTTGGACTTGTACTGACATCCGTGTCAATCAGGAAGATTTTTGACTTAAATTATTGTTCACCCATGTTTTTTTTTAATTCTTCAAACGTTGGTTATGATGTGCTCATATTTTCTCCCAGCCCAAATATATCGTTTAATGGGATTGTACAATACAGGTTATTTTCTATTGCTCCCACCGTTTTATTCAGAAGCCGTGTATGATGTAAAGAGACGATTATTTTTTAGACCCCCATAATTCGCCACATGCACACATTTTTAATATATGTTGAATGTTTAGCTGGTTTAGCTTCCGTAACACGGAAGAACTGAAGTCGCGTACGCTCGTGGATCGATCCTTTAGATAAACAAAAAAGTTAGTGTAGAAGCATGATACTGATATGCTTTATTAGTTTCAGTGACTGGTGCGACATGAACTAATGTTACCTTGAGAATACTGTGGATTCTCTTTGATAGGCAGCTGTAAGCTGTCTGCAGAGTGCTGCCAGGCCTTTCCTATTTGAATCAAAAACTGGGAAGAATTGGGATTTCTTGCATTCATCATGCCTATAAGAACAATTGGCATTTTAGTTTGGAAAACTTTAAAACTTCAAACTGAGTGTAATTTCCTTTTTAAGCTAAGCATATTATCCGATTATATTCCAAGCACTTAAATCACATTTGTCTGCTTCATAAGCTGAAGTTTGAATTGTTCCTTATTTAAATATCATTTGATACAGGGCCTTTTTCTTACTGTTAATAGTTTTTGATATTTATTTATTTTCTTAAGATTGAGCTTAACATATGAACACGGGTTTATAACCAGTGACGAGTATTTAAGATTATGATCTAACTGGAAAAGCGGCTCTAAATGATGAAGGAATCACACCTGTTGCACTTAGCAATATCGATCTGAATCTTTTCTTCACGTGCGGAGTTTGAATTCAGAATTTGGTATGTAAATATTATGTTATGGATATGCTAATGCTGTCTTTCATTCTCCATTTAATTACAATTCCATTCAGGCTCTTAGTGTTTAGCCGATATTTCACTATGCTGAAGGAGGCACTTTTTGTAGTGAGTTTAATGTGGTTGCAGTTATGTGGCATCGGAGCGTGCAGGTCTAAATAGTGTATCGCATAATGCCCCACACAAATTTTGTCCAAAAAGAAAATGAGCCGCAACTTTGAAACTGCTCGCCGCATTTTGTGTAAGTCGCGGTGCCACAGTGCTGCCAGCATTGTGGCGTCTGTGGTCTCTGGGGATCAGAGTTTTGCAGCTCGCAAATCTGCAGTTTGGAGGCCCGGTCAATGCCTCGGGCTTTTTGGCCTGTTCCTCGAGCCATTAGTGAGCAGTTTTGTGGCTGAAGGTATGAACAGGGTGATCTCTTCACCCTGTTCATACCTTCAGCCTTTTTTGGGGTGGTACCTGCAGAACTAGCAGTCACGTGAATGCCTGGATGCACGGGTTCGTAGAAGTCCTGCTCTTTCCTGCTCCTGTTAATGTTGTGGCTGATTGCTGATGTTCAAATTGAAGGAGGCTCACAGTTTTGATTGAATTTTAGAGCACGACTGAGTCTGAGAGACTTTTATTCTGACATCTTCTAAATGTAGTTCCTCTGTGAAGGAAGTGATGTTTTGCTGCCTTTGCTATACCACTGACTACATCTTAGTGCCTTGTAATGTACATAGCTGGCCTCATTTAAACCTGCAGGGTTTATTTGTTGAGTAGGATGGTATAATGGGGAGAGGCCAAACCAGCCATAGTGTACCATTTTTTCCCCCATCCATCCGTTCTCTTCTGCTTATCCTGTTCAGGACCTTGTTTTTTGTAATTTAAAAAAAAATGTTGCTCACATAACGCTTTTTGATTTCTACATTTGCATGACACCCCAAAGGGAATAACAGCATTATAGTTTTATAGAGGATGAGGCCTTTCATAATCCAGAAGAAGGAGAATGGCTTCTTCTGTCAGAGATGTGGCTTTCACGTGGTCTTAACTTAATAAATCGATGTAGAAAGAAAACAGTAACCGCACTGTCACATCGGGCTTTTGTCACTTTCTGTTGCAATGCTCCGTTTCCCAGAAACATGAATTTCTGTTCTTTGTAATGTGATCTGGTCTTGTTAAACAAGAGAGGAAAAAAAACTGAATTAGAATGCATAGGCTCAATATTTTTTAATAAATAATTTGTGTGTAACTGGTGTATGTAATATAGTTCAGCTTTACAACTGCAACATATGCACATTATGCACTCCATTAACTGCACATCTCTCTCACGGTGGAGTTGGTAGTTTTAAAAAACTGCAGACTGACATGTCGAATATGGCAAACAAACGTAACAACACGACACAGATCAGCGAATAACGAGGTTTACGTGACAGGAAAAAGTGATGTCATGAAAATAAAATGGCATACCCGTTTTCTTACATTATGCTGAAAGCATAAAGGCTAAATTTCCCACATGTCAAGTTTGACAGCTTTTAGAGCTTTAATGCAAGAATTGGTACATTTTCACTGCTCATTTCTGCAAGCAAGTTCTCCTAAAGGCTGGCTCTCCTGAGTTTGAACTTTCAAGTCATTCATCTTAGTGGCTGTTTATGCTTTTTTTTTAAAGCTACTATCTATTAAAATCCATTTTTGTTCATAAACTGTACATAAAACATTCAGAGCAGGTAAAGGGGCCTTTCTGTTGGGGTGCTACAGTGCTGATGCTGTTTGATCATCAATTTAGTCCTGAGAAATCTTCTAGCAATGCAATGTTGTCATTACGACAATCATAAAAAAATAGCTCTAGTTTTTACAGAGAAGTCAAACCCAAGTCTCGGGATATTTCCTGGGGCCTTTTGGCTTTCCAAAACGGTTCCCGAATCCTGCAGACAACGAAAATGGTGTTAAAATGTTGTAATAAACTGTATCTGATTGTCATATACTGTAAATATGTAAACCTACCAAATTTGAACACTGAAAAGACGCTACATGCTTGAGTTGGCGTCCCGGGTTGTGCGGGAGGTGGGGGAGGGGCAGTTTTTGCTGAGAATAGAATTTGCAGACATTAGTTTCGGCTTTTCTAACATCGGGATCGTGTCGGAGTTTTAACTGAGCGGACTTACGTCTTTGTTTGCTTTTGAAAAATTTTAGACTCTAGACAAAGGAAACAAAAGCACAAATTATTAGAACAGATATGCTTTCAAATATTCCCAGAACTTTCGTCTATGTATCTGCATAGCTTATACACTCACCTTTGTTCTACTCATGCCCTTCTCGCTGGCTTTGTCTGATTTGTTTTCTGATTTCTCGTTGTTTAGTGACGTTCTGCGGTTCAGATCACATTGCTCCGCTTGAGCTGATTTATAGAAACAAACATACACAGAAAA
>VOQJ01031762.1:14882-31639 GCA_015052665.1 Apistogramma diplotaenia
AACACAGTAGCATCACAACAGGCAAAAATAATGTATCCAGAATCCACGAGAACTATAGATACAGTTTTTATGATTCAGGCTTGAGATCAAAATCTAATTTGTAAAATAAAGAATACAAAAACATGCAGCTACAATAAGACTTCATGTATTCTAGACAGCCACTTTAGCTGCACACAGAGTTAAAGCAGTGATTTGCAGGGTCCTGAAACCCAGTCTGAAAACCAGCTCGGCCCGGTTCTGCTGCTCTGTGCACAGTTACTGTAACAAGATTATATCATTCCTTTTTCTTTCTTTGTTACTTTTTGTTCATTTGTTTAAGTTTAGAGTGAATTTGTCAGTTCTTGGTGAAAAACACTTTGGTTCGATGTTGATATTTTGTTTCTACTCCTAAGCAGCGATAGCTGAGGGTGAGTAAACTGAGACAGAGAAAAACAAGAATGCACACTGATAATGAGCTGCGCTGTTATTCTATATCTGCATGTCATATAAATTAAGTTCCAGTGTGTAAAATATTTTCAGCACACTTTCCTTCTTGTTGGAACATTTGAAAAGTTCTTTCCCGCAGCATTCACGAATCCAAATGTGGACACAGTGCAAGCCGGGAAAGACCCTTTATTGCTTCATTAATTGTGATGTAATAAATCAGACTCCATGCTGTAATTTACCGTTCGGAGAGGGTTTGTGTGGAAGAAACCGAGTGTCTCAGACGCACCTGAATCACAGCAAAATAAGACCCGAATCAAAAGCGTGATGGTTTTGTGGCGTCCTGCTGCGCAGCATCAGTCATAACGTGCAGTGGGATGGAAAGAGTGCTTTAAAAAATGTGGCACAGATCTAATAAAATATTGTAGGTTGATTTCCCTTAAACATCAATTGCATTTCACTTTTTAAAAGTTACATTTTTTTGCAATGTTTTGCATCACATAATCCAGAATCTTCCTCGTTACCCAGGTACAGCTTTACAGGATTTTATGTTTGTATCACAACAAAGTTGTATAATAACACGGGAAACCGAGCCTGCAGTGGCAGTTTATTTGTAGACAGATAAAGCACTAAAATAGTAACTCTAAAAGTAACAAAAAAGTAACTAAATGTGTGTCTATGAAGGCCACGAGTCTTTAAAGTGCAGAAGAAATTACAATTGAAATGCAGCAAAGCAACACGAACACGGGCTTCTGAGTCGGGTTAAAGTTGGATCTGATTAAAACACTTTGGCTCGACTTTAAACAGACGGATGTGGTTCGAACTCGGTCAATAACTCGTAACCTTCAAAGTCTGGCACGAAGAACTCGGAGTGTGTGTGTGTGTGTGTGTGTGGGGGGGGGGGGTGTTGTTTGTTTTTATAATTTTATAAAATTACATAATTTTTCTTTTAAATATTCTCCATAATTTTAAAGAATATGTTTATTTCACTGTTGGATTATGTATGGACATGTGTATGGACAGAAGTGGGGCAGAACAGCTCTGCATGCGAGCAGACCACAGCTTCAGTTTCGACTCCTGCACGTTACCACCATCGCTGTGTCTGACTGAGGAGAAGGTCTCTGACAGTAACGTTTTATTCTTTGATCTGAGAGTCGTTTTCAATACGCTTCAAAGTCGTCCGAATTATGTTTAGCAAATGTCATACAGGCTGTTGTTTGCCTTTTACTCACATTTCTGTAGCCTCTTGTCTACAAAGGCCTGGTTGACAGAGTGCTGCTAAGATGTTGTCCTTCACTCAGGGTTTCACATCTTTTCAGAGGACTTCTGTTAGGCGCTTTATTGTCATTAAAATAATCAGCTAATGAAAGTCCATCTGCTGGGACGATGGAGTCACTGAAGAAAGACTGCTGGTCACCTGCTACCTGTTTGGTGATGGTGTTTATGTGAAATGGCACCTTCCTTTTCACTGTGTGTGTAGTAGACCGAGAAAAGGTCTTAATATCTGTGTAGGTGATGTTTATGTTTAACTAGTTATTTTGGGTTATTGCAGGTCTCACTGAAAGATGAGGTGATACAAAGTTGAATGAAAATGACTCACGCAGGTAAAACTAACACTGCTGATGCTGTCATGCTGACCCTTATTTAACTGAGCGATGATTAATGGAAACTGTGCTTTCTATTTACTATTAAAATAAAACTTTATAAGTTTCCAAAAAGAGCGTCTGACTGTTAAAACGACCTTTTTATAAACGTGTGTTAAACGTAAAGTTAACGCGACGATAACGAAGGCAGAAACAGTGACATCCTTTTATGTGTGTGTGTCTCTTTATATATTTCCTCAGCATCATTCTGTAATTTGACAGCATTTCCCAACCATCTGTCCCGGGGCCGGTGGGGGCCGGTGGGGGCCGGTGGGGGCCGGTGGTGTGTGTGTTTGCCCGTGGTAAGCGAATGCAGCCGCGCTGCACATGAGACCTAAGATAATCAATACTCTGTCAGACATACTTAGAGAAGCTGTGTGTTAAAGCACCTGTAGGGTGATGAAGCCACCACAGCGCTGCTTCCCCTAAGAGTTCCCGTCAGAAGGCAAGGGTCACCGTACGCCTAATCATCTCCAGTCTCAGAGTCACGTGCTCACGAGCAACAGAGAAACAAAAATAAAAATGTCATTCGCACTCTGGGGAGCATCACACTTGTGGAATCGGCTGCTGCACAGTAATTACTGGTGCAGCGCCAGGTGAAGGCGAATATGACAATCTGAGATGGCAAATTGATTTTCGCTCAGCATGGAGCACATGTTTCGACATTAAACATTTCAGATGGAGAGGAGCTTACAGTTTCTTCTTAAAGGATGTGAATTTGCATTTATCTCCTCTGCTGCAAATCCTGCAATTTGACACTTAAATTGGCAAAAGCAGACTAATACAATATCTGGTCCAAACCGTTGCCTAATCAGATTTTCCTCTTGCTGTGAATGTTAAATTGTACACTTCAGAACTGCAACTAAATCCCAAACACAGAATTCTCATTTCAATCCATAACCAGCATCAGGATTTTTCATCTCCTGGATGGGGCCCGCTTCACTCAAGCCTCCCATCTTAACGCTCCTGTAAGAGCATGTGCCTTATTATTTGGTTTCATCTCCTGCCATATTTCCTCCTATGGGAAATCCATTGTTTCAGTATAAAAAGCATCTCATTTCGCTCTCTGATTTGTTTACTTGGCTAATGGGACTGCAGTGTCCTTTGTCGAGCCTTTGCAGAGCGTGACAGAGCCTCGCTGCATTGTGGAGAGAGAGTTTGGCTAGAAGAGAGACAGAATTTCCCCGTTTCATATCAGGGAGGCTTTCATGTAGATTTAATGACTCTTCGCTAGCTGACATAATTGCACTTTTAGATTTTTAATAAGAATTTTAACATAATAAGGGAGTAATGTGCAGTGTCGTGAACACCACTTTTTCACAAATGCTTTCCTTTTTAACTGTGATAATAATAGTAATTACAGAGATAATATGCTCTAAATGCCAGGAGGGGATAGATTACTCCCCTCCCTCTTAATCCCATATCTGCCTGCTGCCTTCTCATACGCTCATTGTTTTCCCTTGCAACAGGTTGCATCAGACATTACAGGAATATCTGAACGTGCAAACAAGCTGTTGGTCATACACAGCGGAAAGAAGGAGCCATAAAAATATTTGGTTAAATTAAAGCAATAAGAAGCTACACTGTAAAAAATGATTGTTGACTCTCTGGCTCTCCTTAAGACAGTACGTGAGTGGTTCACTGCATTTCTACCGTCATAATGACCGTAAACATGCACTCAAACTCACAGTTTAGTTACAGGACACTTAAAATGACAGAATCTGGATTTGAGAGCAGGTGAGCTGTTCCCTTACAGCAGCTGTGAGGGATTCTAGCTGAACAGCAGAGGACAAGTTGGAGCTGGCTGAGGTGAGAGTTACAGTTAGTTTGAAGCGGTTTGCAGTCTTGGTTTGTTTGCTTACGTGTTTGTCTTCCTTTAGCAGGCTGTGGGGGGAGAAGCAGGCGGGCCAGAGGTATCAGGAGAGAGCTTAGAGGTGAACGGCGGAGAGTGGGCAGGCACGTAGGGGAGAAACCGGTGAGCCCTTTTCCTCTAACAGGTGGTTACTGCCTTCAGAGTGCAGGTGAGGCCAGTTTGTAACAATGATTCAAAAACTTTCCAATCAAATCAAAACGACCCCCTGTGAGCAAGCGCTTGGCGACAGTGGGAAGGAAAAACTCCCCTTTAACAGGAAGAAACCTCCAGCAGCAGCAGGCTCAGGGAGGGGGGGTCATCTGCTGAGGGGCTGAGGATGGAGAGACAGGACAGAAGACACCAACTAATGACTAAATGCAGAGTGGAGTATAAACAGAGTGAAAAGAGGTGAATGAATAATAAATGCATGAATTATCTTTTCAGCATCACTCAGAAACAGGATGTTTCTAATTTTAGAAAAATTGCATAAATGCAAAACCATGGCAACAGGTAAATATGAGTCGAGCCTGACCACGATATTTATCATATTAATCTTTTCGGTCCACTCTGTTATCATATATAACATTTATTTTATACTATCTGCAGTCATCATTTACTAGAGTTGGTTTTTAAATATAATTATTCAGCAGCAACCTGACGGGATGAGATGCAGGAGACGGGAAGTGACGATGAAAACAGCTCAGACCGAGTTTAATCTGATCTGAGATCAGCTTCACTGACGGTTTCTGAGTTACTGTTTACAGTTCAGCCATAGTTTCACATTTGAAAAATACAGCTTTCCAAGTCTTTAGTGAATGTAAAGTTATTTTCAATAAGAGCAAGCGTGTTATAATAAATGTCTCAGCTTTTATAGATTTTAATCATTCCAGTACAGTTTTGGGAGGATGAGCAGATCCAGATGGTCCCGGTCCTGAGCTGTTTGCCCAGTGTTGTTTTCCTGCTGTGCCTCCAGGTTTGCTTTCAGGTCAGATTCCTAGTTTATCACAGCTCCTGAATCCTGGTATTAGTGATGGTTTGGTATTTCATTCCGGTTTTCCCTTTGTTGTTGATGTCTTCCCTGTCTGTGTTCCCGGGTCTATCTTGGTCCTTTGTCTCGTCTCTCGTGTTTAGTTTCACTTCCTGCTGTTACCTGTGTCTTGTTACCTTTAGCCTTCCTACAGGTCGAGTGCGGTAGTCTCATGTTTGCTCTCTTCCTGTTTAATTGTGACAGCTTCGTGTGCTTTGTGTTTAGCTTTGCTTCCTTTGCCTCGTTAGCGGTCACCTGTATCGTCTGTGTCTTGTTGTGTTCCTTGTCGTGTCCTGTTACCCTGCTGTGTGTCACAGCAGGTTGTCCTTGTTGTTCTGGCACCCATCCAGCTCCAGTCTTATTATTATTTCCTGTCATTTTTCAAAATAAATCACATTAACTTCAGCTCCGTCTGAGAGTCGTGCATCTCGGGGTCCAGCGTCGCCTGCCACGCAGCTAGCCGTGACACAGATGGGACGAGCTGGGAGATGACTGGAGCCTAAAGTGGATTTGGGTCATGTCCTGTCTGAATCTGGATCCTTCTTCCTGTGCAAGTGATTCATTAAGGAGCCGATGAGTCCATCGGGCAGGTCCGGTTCTGGGTCCGACCCACTGAGACTGATTCACATGATTTTTTTTGATTTTTTTTTGAAAATATGTTGAGATTCGTTCTCTGAATTTCAGACATTATAACTGTTGTCTGTTATAATCTGTTGTCAGAATTTAAGTCACTTAAAATACATTTAGTTCAGTTTTCAAGTCTTCACTCAAACATTCACATCATCCAGACATTTTTCTGTCAGTGTGACCTTTAGAACAACAAATGACTGATCGTTGATCCGAGTCTTATGCATCTAAAGCTTGTAATGTTTGATTTAAACAGTGATTCTACAGTAACCGACAGTAAATAATGACTGTCTGACAGCTGCATTACTGAGCACAGAGTTAGAAAGATGAAGAATGTAGATTTTATTCTGAGCTGATTATAAATCCATGATGTAATCTGTCTCCATCCAGCCTATCGACACGTGAACAACTGCAAGATCACTGTTAAGCACAAAAAAAACAAACTGGGGTTTTAGTTTGTAAAAATGTAAACATCTGTATAATTAATTCGCACCTCTGATCGCTTTGACAACAACACAGGTGGTTCATGTGCAGCAGGAGGGGAGGAGTCAGTTTAACCCGCCAGTTACCCCAGTAACTGACTGAGTTGAAGCTAACTCTCAGGTTCGCTCATCTCAGGGTTAACAGACTGAGTTAGGCTCAAAGCAGGAGAAAAGGTTGGTTAGCAGCTCTGCGAGACTTTACTCAAAGAATCGCCCACTGTGTTTAATGCTGTTGTCAGCACACCAACACACACAATCCACCCGGTGAGGTCCTGAAACCTCGTGTTTGTCAGAGAAGGAAAAGTCGGGCTAATGATAATTTAACAGTTCAAGACTGCGTTAATCATTTGTGCATTATTCTCCTCAACAATAGACGCTCCGGAAAAATCACTTGTTAATTACTGGAAGAGGAAGACGAAGTCGTCATAACTGGAGATTTGTTTGTTTCATATTTTCTATTTTTCAGCTGCTGCACCAAACTCTCTGTGTGCCATCTGGGAAAGTCGGCGCTCCGGCACTCAAATTCCTGCAGCAACGGACCTCCTCGCACACTTCTTCCTCCGGCGCAGCCGCGCTGTGCGTGCAAGGTCACAAAAATTGGGAGAAGAGCACCTTCACTTCTGCTTAAATTTAGTTCCTGCCTGCCTGCCTGCACAAGGACGACAACAGCAGATATAAACTGCGACTAATGTAACAAGTTAAACTCGATTCAGTTTGATTTATCAGTTAATAACATTCATATTGTGTGAAGGAAGGAAACCCCAATAATCACACGACCCCCCCATAAGCTAATACTTGGCAGCGGTGAGAAGGAAGAGCTCTGAGGGGAGTGGTGGGGGGTGGAGAGGAAATGTTCCTTTCATCATGGGAAGTGCCCCAGCAACCTGAGGCTACAGCAGCATAACTTAGGGATGGTTTGGGATCACCTGACCAGCCCGAACTCTTTTATTAAACAGGGAAGCTTTGAGGCCAACTTTAAAAATAGAGCAGGTGTTTTTCTGCAGGTCCCAAACCGGGAGCTGCTCCCCACTGAAAGACGTCTTCTGATGCGTTTGAACCCAAACTGTGATCGTTTCTCCAGCTAAACAAGTAGTTTTGATGCCCAAAGAAATGACACCCTGTGTTAAAAAGAAACACAAAGATGGTCTCAGACAGGACCTCGTGTGTTTTTGTTTGCATGCTTTTACTTCACCCCACTGATTCGTCAAAGTTAAAATGCGTGTATGAACCTTTACATGGGTCATTTCAGGGGCTCGGGACAAACAGCCTGCAAGATCATTTGGTTTGAGCCCTTTTTGAGTTCCTAAATGCCAAAAGTGAAAAACCAAATCCCATCAGAAGTTCTGTGATGACATCACAACAGCAAACTTGTTCTTAAGTTCGGTGAATGATAATGCCAGCTTGGCACAAGCACAGGTCTTCTTCGCTGGCTTTGCCGGAAAGCAGCGTTGCCCGAGCTGTCTGCTGAGGAGAAAACACTTCACCCTGCATCTCTCCCCGAGTCCTTGGGCCATAACCGAGTGAAATGCCCATTGTTTTGTTTATACAATATCAGAGGTGCCGGCACTTTAATCTCAATAAAGAGGGCCATTGGACTGAATTATCTGTATGATTGCCCTTTAGAACTGCTGTCAATGCTATTCTCCTTATCCTGCTTCTCAAAGCCTCTCTCCCAGCAAGAAGTCTATGTGAGAGGAATACAATGCAGGCAGTTCAGACGCCACAAAAGGGCATTGCATTAGAAAGCTATACCTCTGCTGTGTGACCTTTGGCTGTGTTGGGGAGGTCGGTTGAATCCCTGTGGACACTCAGTCAGCTCCAGTCAGGGGAATAGAATAGACTCTAAATCTGTTATTCGAGGTGCACACGTCAGCGAGCGCCAGCGCAAATGGCAGCTTATTGTTTTACCTATTTACACTCTGAATGTTTGGTGGCAGGGAACCAAAGCGTAGTAAAATGCAGAACATACACACTGAGCTACGAATTCATCTCAACATAAAGCAGCGTACAGTCGGACGTCTTCGTGCTTTGGTTCTATTCTGGGCATCTCGTTACAATCATCTGTCACTGCTGGCAGGATGTCGCACTAATTTTTGTTGTAATTATACCTATTATATGCTGCAGTCATATATAAATTGGATATCACTTCTATATCTGATTACAGCTGTCAAAGCACTTCATGATGCTAACAAGCATTTAGAAGTGACAGGCCTCATTTTAGCATTCTTTTGCTATTGTAAATCAATCGTTTTTCTGAAGCGCCGCATCTTTGTCTGTAGGTGTGTCAAAATGATAGAGGATAAGAGAAGCAGCTGCATTTAATTGCATGAAAAAAGATTTCAGTTTCTAAACCAATGAGTCATTGTGGGCTGAGGAGATGCGCCAAAGCCCCCAGAGAGATGACGAGAGGGGATTGTAAAAGCCTAAAATGGGATCATCTTGGCTGAGCCTTTTTTTCCTTCAAGCAGAATGGAATAACATTTCAAACACTCAAGTACCGAATGCTGTCTGTTGTGATACGGCCATTGCTCCATCTCCTCTGACAGAAGTAAAATATGTGGCATTTCAAACTGTACCTCTGTTGTGCCTTGCTCTGCTTAGTTATATTGTACGTTTGACCTTTCTGCAGTCGGCGGTGCTCCTTTGTGCACCGGCCTTGTTAAAGGTATTTGTTATGAGCTACATGTCAGGGAGGGAAACACGCTACACGTGTGTTTGCTCAGAGCTGTTGTTGGCAGCCTTCGTTGTCATTAATACCATCATTATCATTAACACACTTTTTCTGTCATTTTTTTGTGCAAATTCCAAACACACCGCAGTTCATTAAGCAAGTTAACGACTAAGTACGTAAGAAGGAGGAGCTGCAGAGTCTCCTGCTCCTAAAGATGCACGTCTGCACAGGCGTTTGCTGGTGTTCTTTGACGACTAACGCTTTAAAAATAACCACTTACTGTAGCTGTTGGCTACACGATACGACACAGCGGCGTTTCTGTCTGCATCGTTTTTTTAAGTTTCACCAAGAAAATAACTATTCAAGCATGCTAACACACTGACATCATCTGAGTTCCCATTGGCAAGCACGTTCCAGCAGATCATCATCACTGAAGCTCAGTGTGTGAGGAGCTGCTTTGCCAAATGGGCCACAAATGTTACCACTTGTCTCTACTTGTTGACTTCCAGCAACACGTAGCTGCAGTGCGGCTAGTAAGTGCTAGCCAGACACTGGAGACGCGACGGCACCATCAGACTGGACTTCTTTCTCCTCTCTTGCACTTCCTGAGCAGTGAACTCCGAATCCCACAAATCCGCTGTGACAAATTGTTATAACGTGTAATGTAATCCAAGCAGTTCATTGTGCAGGCTGTTGTTCGGCCGTCCAATCGCAGAGTGAGAAACACTGATGCCTGCGGGCAGGAAAGCAGCTAAACCTGCAGCCTGACTCGTCTGGCTGCAGTGAAACACACCATAAGAGTGTGTGTATAAAGTCCATTTGACAGCAGCAGCCTATAGACTGAGAGCTGAGTTATTTATGGTGAATTATGACCAATAATAAACACACAGGGTGCATCTGCGTGCTTCTGAAGTTGGAATTCTGGCCTAAAGAACCGTGTGTATGTTTATAGCAATACAACTGCAGTGTAACTGTATCAATCATAATTCCCAATGGGGCTGCTTACTGGACAATTTTTTACCTCTCATGCAATTTTAATGGCAATATCGCCATGCCCCGATTCTGCTTTTAAACGGCGCGATTTTAAAATGCCAGTAACAGTAAGTCATCCCTCACGATCGGGAATCGTCTTCTTCGGCTCCGATCAGAACGGCACTGCATTATAACGTTACACTGAAACAATCAGACGAAGCAATGCTTTGGTCTGCAGATGTCGAACATGTTCAGTCATCATCAGCACTTAGAACATCTTCATTTTCAGTTATTAATCCCTTCGTTCCCTCTTCCAGTATTTCTCCAAGTCATGAAACATATTTCATGCACAGAAATGTTCCCTTTTGTAAGCTGAGCACTTATCATCCATCAAGTAGCATAATGCTGGCTGCATGAGTAAACAGTGGCCAGCTTTGAAACTGCAACTGTCTTGCCAAAATGGCATTTGTACTTGCAGGGAAATAAATCAGTTTAGAGCGATGAGGAGGACATTCAGAAACGTGGTTTTGTTCAGGGATGGACGAATGCCAAATGTAGGCACGAGAATGTAAATGTTTTTAAAGATTGTAACCAAAGTTTTGCCATTTCTTAAGCGTTCATTTTCATTATCGAATCCCCCCGTGGTCAGCTGAGACTCCCTGCCCTGACTGTGCACCTCTGCTGAGAGGCGGCTCGCTCAGAATCAAAGCCAGAGAGGATTTTAATTACCCTGCAAACTGTTTAGCAGCATTTATGGACTTAGACTGGGTGAGAAAGGACAGAGTCAAGAAATGCAATTTACTGTTGCATCCAGTGTGCCCAGTGTTTGTTTGTGCTTCGGCTGAGATTTACGACGATTCGAGGCTCAAAAATAAACGATGAATAATTCGATGCGACTCCACATTTAGAGCAGCCGTGTACTGGCAGCAGAAAGCTGCTTACAGCTGTTTTAATCACGATGTTGGGAAACAACCGTGTAGTTAACATAAAGGATAATTGTTGGTATTATTATTTGATATTTATGATTTACTGAGTATTTACTGAGACAAAGCTGATTTTGCATCGTCCACTTTTTCTAAGTGAATTATGGATCTTAACGAGGGGCTCTGAGGGACAGTTATGGGTCAGTAAATATATCCTGCTTCAGACTTGTTAACAGCCTGGCGTTTTGCAGCCACAGTTGTTGTCCCTGATGGCCATTAGAAAGAATGCAGGTGTAATAACTTCCACAGTGGCTTCATGTTTCAGACCAGGAAGCGATGCACTGCTTTGATATATGATTAGAAATAACTGGCCGTGTTTTCTTTCTGCTATTTTTGGGAAATACCATCTCCAGGACAGCAACATGAATCAAGGTTATACAGTCATTTGTTGCTGCTTTACAGCAGGGATGATTCTCATCAACAGACAAAAAAAAGATTTGCACGTCTGGCATCTACAGGTTCCTCTCTGTGCGGCAGAGATTTCTCCCTCGGCCGGCAGCAGAGAAGTGATTACAGAACACCGCGGGTTCCCGAGGTGCACCATCTTTCAGAGCGATCCTGTTGTCTCTCTGCCTCATCTTCCATTTCACTTAGTTCCTTCTCTCTGGAATATGAAGCTACTTTCAGTCGCTCCATTATTCACAAGGGGTCACCGCAGCAGGTGGCGCTGCATGTTTGATTTTGCAGGTTTCTGTGTCACATGCCCTTCCTGATGCAAGCCCAAAGGGAACCTGCGCCTCGTCCTGGGAGTGAAGCGCGGAGCTTTCGCTGTTAGGTGAATCGATAAGCCACTACATGACGAAGCCACGTCTCCGTGCATGCCACTAAATGCTGGCAACAAATAAAATACTAACTTGCGATATTCCTCATACTGATGTGCATGATGATTCACTATTGCAAACTTACTTCTGACTTCCCAGAAAGTCGGCTTCACAAACAACCACGTGCACCGACTCGTCTCCAGTGACCGAGTGATGTCACAGAGAATACAGAAACCAAGGCTGGTGCCTCTCCTGGTGGGATGAGAAACAAGGTGATTTTTTTCACCTTTTTTTACTTTGGTGTGTAAGGAAGTCAGAAGATAGGGCGGGCAGCATGAGGAGTCTGTTCGTGTTGCACGTGAGCATATAGTAACCGTGTCAGGTATAACTTCCTGTGAATAATCAAGGGTTTTAATTAAGCATTCTGCGTGTGTTTATCTGAGTGTTAGCTAAAGTGGGCTGGGATGATGTAGAAGTCCTGTTGGAGACCAGCAGCCAGGGAAAACATCTGGTATTCATCAGGCACGATCAGGTACAGAGGCCGAGTGCAGGCTGGCAGATGGCGGAGAGGTCTCTACACAATAGGATAAGCTGGCTTCCTGCAACACCCCCCACCCCACCCGACTCCACGGACACACACATGCACGCACAAAGCAATCAGAAAATATTACAGACTGGCACACAGATACACAACTTATGGTATCGCTGCATGACAAGGTTGTTTGAGGCTACAGGAAAAGCGGCGGCTCCAAAACCGATGGAGAAAAATATTCATTTTATTAAGCGAAATCTAATCTGACTACAGTTTATTCATTTAAATCACTTAAGACTTTTAAGTACGACGATCTTCACGTCATATCATGTGTGCTGTTAGCTTGTTGCCGGGTTAGCTTCACCTGTCAACGAGCACTCGGTATTTGCCCGATTCTCTGAGCCTCCCACCAGACTCCAAGTTTGTGCTGCTTTGAAGTGATTGATGACAGGTCAGCCGCCGACGGCCTTGCAAATTTCCAATTCTTCCACAGGGAAATTGCTCATTTCTTCACATGTCCATTTCAATTTTTGCTCCACAACAACGTGCTCGGTTTATGCATTTTGCAGGCACCTGAACACAGAATTGTGATGAATTACACGACACTGACACAGGAGAAATATACACATATATTTTTTAATTTGTGTTACTTTATTGTTTGCCGTTTTTTTTTTTTTTTTGTGTTGGATTACTTGTCAAGGAGGGTTTTGTTGCTAAGTAATATAAAAGCAAGCAGGCGTGCCGCACTTATTTAGATAACCACCTCACTCCCTCTTTCACACTTTCTACATGACTAAAACTGCCTCTGTGACATTGTTGAGGCTCCTTTTTTAAGTCCCTCTGCCTTTTTAAAATACAGAAATCGTATCCTATTTGCTGCGGTGCGGGCTTCAAAGAGGTTATTTGTCATCATACGGATTTATGCTGTCATTCAGGGACATTTATATCACTTTAAGCTTTTTGGGTGTTCCAGCTCTGGTGCCGGGCAGACAATCCCGCCGAGACCCGAGCTGCTGTTTCATTTCCCTCCTTTCTGTGTTCTTCCCCTTTGCTAGCAAGTAGTCGAACTGTAATGATTCTTACTGCTTCAAAGGGCACATGTTTCAGCATCACTAAAACACATAATAAAGCAATCTGCAATGTCAGAACCACATATTATACAGCAGCGATGCAGGAAAACAAGCTGAACTGTAGCTGCAGCTCTGATTTCAGGAGCTTCTTCACGAACAAAAACGTTACTGACCATCAAAATAATTCATCGCATCTTTCCCACAGCTGTCACAGATTTATCACCAAGATTTACAGCATTACAAACATCTGTAAAATCTTTCATCCCATCCCCACTTTACTGCGTTTCAGCCTCGTTTGCATTTCCATACCGAGAAGCCTCCGTTTATCTTCATCAGAAGACTCCATGCACCGGGGTTTTAAGGTTTAGACACACATTACTTTACCACTATTTATTTTTGCCATTTATAAAGTCACGGCATACAATACTTCACTTTTACATCTAAAATCTTTGTAAAAGCTCCTCGAGTTTGAGCCGGAATGTAAGTGAGTGCATGACAGAGGAGAAACTGTGAGGAAGGGTTACATAATGGACTCCTCTCTATGCTGGAGGAAGAGCTGATGGAGGAAATGAACCATGAGACCCTGATTAAGTCATATTTATCTGATAGATTCCAATTAGTTTATGCAAATACGCCACACACATCAAAAGTTAGTTGTGGAGTACCACAGCGCTCTGTGCTGGGATGAACACATTTCATTTCATATGCGATTCCCATAAGCAGGCTTCGACATAACCGGCTGCCTGGAGGCGACCGAGCGTGAAGAATGGCTGAGCGCGCTCAGTGCCAGCAGCCCGTTTGTGTCGGTGACAGCGTTTCCTCAAGTTACAGCCAAAACACTTCACATTCATGTGACCTTACTAAGAGAAAGTTCCTCATTTACATGGACGACACATTAGAAATAACAGTCATCTCAGGTGTGAGTACGGGTGGAGCTGCGTCCTCCTCCTGCAGACGGCGGTGCAGGCACTGAGCTCTTTGTCTTGCAGATTTTATAAAGCAGCTGCAAAGCGACAACAGCTCAGTTTTCCCTCTTTAGCAGTGACACAGGCGTGCTAATTACAGGTGTGCTTTAAAGACTCAAAGACGGATTGTGCTCGGCCCTCTCGTGAACATTAGTAAAACGGGATCATGTTGTGTGAACGTGGCTGCGTTTACTTTAGTAATTTATTCAGTTTAACAAAGAATATTCAGATCTTAAGATTAAAGGAGGTGAAAGTCCTTGTGCACCTGGAACATGTGACTTCTTGAGGTCGATCCAACACACTGTATGTCCTCACTGAGGAACCGCCAGTGTACATGTATGAAAAGCTGCAGGCTTTGGTCCTCCGGTGGTCAGACCTTCCACAGGCCCCACACATAGCAGGGATGTGAAGGACTAAACCTTGATCCTGCTGAAGTCTCATGCTCTGAATCGACTGCAGACAAACTGTGTGGTTTGTGTCATTCATAGCCTGAGAGGTAGAAAACATGTCGAGCAATTTTTAAGGAGTGCAGGGAGGCTTACAAAAAAGCAAAGCGTGCTTTGCATTCCCTCAGTTTTTTATTTCACGATTTGAATTTTGCTCCGTATTTCCATTCTTAAACAGCCTGTTTGTAAAATCCGAGGTCCAAAGAATGCAGACAGAATGCGATGGAAGATGCCGAAGTCCTCGTGTCACTGAAAGCACATGAAAATCATTTCCTCTGATGTGAAAAGCATTTAAACTCATTTTGCACTGTGGGCCACAAACAGCTCACTGTAGTCTTCAGTGGGCCAGACCAGAGAAACCTTTTATCTTAATGTGAGAAAAAAGTGGTGTGTAATGTTTTTATACGACAGAGTCGTCTGTCAGCACCACGTTTGAGCTTAAATTGTAAGAAATGTGTAAAACTACACAAAAAGTTCTGGTAGTTCTTTGTCCAGGCTGTCATGTAATTATAGAAAAAACAGAAGATGTCCTTTTTTTAAAATTTAGTTTTACTGTGAAGCCATTGTAAAAAATAAATTCTATAGTAGTGACAAAAAAATCATCCAGCGGGCCGGATCAGAGTCTTTGAGGGGCCGGTTCTGGTCCCCGGGCCTTATGTTTGACACCTCTGATTTAAAGTCACGACACACAAATATAAAATTAGCTCACGTATCCTCAAATTGGCGATTTCAGCTTACTGTGACTGAAGGATGTTATCACATCCACGTGCTCATGCTGACAGTCCTGCTCACTTAGCATTAGCATAGCATTTGTCAGCTTATTTCTCCTGGTTAGCTTTAATTCTTTAGCACATATTTAGGGTATAATGCTAGGTTAGCTTTATGCTTAAGTCAGCTGTTTGCTGCTGTTTCTTGTCTAATTCTAAGAGCCAGTAACATTATGTAGTATTGCATAACACTACATTATGTTATGCATTTTATGGTAGATTACACAACAGCATTTTCTCGCCCTATGACAGCTGTGATAGGCTCAAGCAACCCTAACTTGGCTAATCGGTTGCAAAGACTGACATAACATTTAGATGTTTATTTATAAAATTGTTATTCTCAGGATAAATATGAAGCTGCTAAATGATGTTCTGAATAAGCAACATTTTAGGCAGCAGAGAAAACAAACTAATCAGAAGATGCTGCACATTATTCAGCCAATGCTGCAGGTCAGAGAATAAGACTTTGGAACGCAGCAGCAATTTATTTATTTGTCCATTAGTTGATCCTGACATTTGGTTTTTATTTGTTGACTACAAAAAAAAACCATTTTGTTGGGGTTCTTTTGTTTAAATGTTACTTTTTATTGTGATTTGCTTTCAGGTTTGTTGTGAAAGGTCATCACAGTTTGGACATCGCTTTTACATCTCCGAGAGCACGAGTGCAGAGGGGGAAGCGTTTTAAGAAAGGTTTCAGGAAGCCGCGCTGCTTTAATAGAGTTCCTCGGGGTAATTCAGCAGTCATTATGCACAGGTCCGCTCTGATGTCCTGAAAATTGACAATTGCTTAAGCTAAGTAATATCTACCTGAGGCAGGCAGAGAGTGTTTAAAAAACATTTAAAGCAAATGACTTTTGGGTGAAGAGGAGGCTCTTGCAGGGCAGAGTCACAGTGACACTCCCACTGCAATCACACAGCAGCACCGGGAGAGTGGCAGAGGAGTGCAAGCATTAAGTTAGCCCCGTGACATTTTCTACCTGTGGATGCAAAGAAAGGACGGTGGAGCACCGCTCACAGGTTCAAGCGCTGTGTGAAATAAATGGATGAATTATTGTTGGCATTTAAGCGCCGTTGTTGATGTTTCTAAGAGAGGAAAGTAAATCACGGCCCTGTCATGACTATAAAAACATCAAGTGTCAGCTTTTATTTTTTTTAAATATCCCCTCACACACACACACACACACACCTTCTCCCAGTTTAATAAGGGAGAATACTTTGGTTGGAGCACCACTTGGATCCCAGCAGTTGCCCCGCGATCTAATATTAAACAGTATGAAATGCTGTTCAGTACTATCTGTATGTGGGGGGGTGTTTTTGCTTTTTTCCACCTCTCCTCCCTCGAATATCATCCCAGGATGTCTTAGTAGCCACCGCATGCCTCCACCACCTCCAGAAATAAAAGTCATACTTGATTTACCTGACAAGGGCTCTTTGAGCTCTCCTTGACCGTGACGGATCTGCTGCTGCAGTGAGATGCAACATTGAAATACTTCTACCTGCCTGCCCCCTTTGAAAAAAACCCCCGTCCCCCGCCCC